>JAOBYF010004240.1:0-13601 GCA_025403605.1 Parazoanthus darwini
AAACTGTAACTGGAATTTATAATTATACCAATAATCAATAGTTCTTTTCATTCTTTAAAAGAAACTCCGGCTTCATTTTTGAAGCATTAATTGAAAAGGAATTCAAACTTATGTCCCCATTTCACCAAATGCTGGTTCTCAACCCAGAATTCCAACCATTTTTACATCCCATTTCTAAATGTTTTGCATTTTTAAATTACTAAAATATTATCACTCAGACAAACTTAAATAGAAACAAAAATGTATCCCTCAATAAAGTCATTTCTAGCTGCATTGGGCAAATTTGGCTTTGCATTTTGTTTCATTTCTTTATGAAGCACTTCATCACTTTTTTACACTGTGAAATTTCTGTGTCAAAAACAGAATTTGCATGCCCACACCTGTGGTCTATTGGCTGTGTTTTGCACCACTCAATACAGAAAACACAAGCATTGTCTTATTTCTGGGAGGAAACAGCACAGTTTCTGAAATATACTCTTTCCTTACTTTCTGGAATTACTTTGTGTTTCTTCTCTTCAAGTTCAGGAACTGGAGCACCACTTATAGGCTTCTTCTCTGGCTGGGTTGCCTGTGCTTCATCATGTACAGCTGCTCCTTGGGGCAGGCTAATCTGAATGTTCTCCAGAATAGGCCCTTCTCCCTGTTCTTTGCTTAACTCAGCCACACCTCCTTCATTCTGGATCTTCACAATGATTGGCCCTTTGGCAGAGCTAAGTGATGATGTGACCTCCTTTGGTATTGCAACTGACAACTCTTTGTGTGGTGCAGCCCTCAAAGGTGCTATTAAATCACACATCAATTAGTTTGTGAATGAGTAAACAATCATATAAGAAAACCAATGGGCCTGTCTTAAAAAAACTGATTTGAGATTGCTTCTGTACTGACTGAACTTTTCCTAGCTATATTAATTTTGTAATTTGATTATTTCTCTGTCATACATACGATATGTCATATGTCATTTGGTACCATGTAAGACTAATATGCTAATTAAATCACACAGTCAAGAAGTTATACAGATTAAGAGAACTGGGTCTTACAAGTACCTGTAGCCCTATTTGACCTGAGCTTTCTTTTGACTTCCAGTATAATGGACAGGGAGGATAAACTTGAGTTTAGGGGCCATTTTCCCCCATCCTTCCTACTGTAATTGTTGGTTGTTCAAGTCTGAGCTTAATTATAGTGATCATGGTATCAAATAAAAATAATTTCTTCAACACTTAAAGAATCTGATCACAACACTGGAGTTATTTAGTGAACAAACATTTTGTGCATGCATGCATAGTAAAACCCAATAGAACTTTCAGATTATCTAACAGAAGGTTGTAATATTGGAACATTACTGTTGTGCTGACATTATCTCGAGATCCCAAGTCCAGGAGCAATAAATCGGTATTTGGTATGAATCCTGAAAACAGTATTTGTAAACACTGGTCATGATTGGGCCAAACAAACACATCACAGGGTTCTTTAATCTAACTAACCCTGATTTTTAACGTCAACCAACCCAACAACATATTTTAATTGTTATATTGTTATTTATTCATCTGTTTTATGATTTAGTGCAAAACATAAGGTGGGTACAACAAAAATGACCCAAGGTCACAGATCTTTTGTTTGGCTTTGCTTTTTATTAAGTGCTCCACATGTACCTGCGCCACAGACTCCGCATTTCTTCGGGCAGTTGACGAGAAGCCAGTCTTGGTGACACTGATCGTCACCATACCCAGTACAGTCGGGACTGTCGTTACACCAGATCTCCGTTGCGTTACCCAACCCTGCAGCAGCTGGTTTATGTAAAACAGAAACATTATTCATTAACACAATAATTACATGCTAAAAAGAATCCATTTATAATCTAGTGGGGATTAAGCCAAGCTCTCATTCAGCTTCCAGTAGTTGTTACATGGCTGTGACAAGTCGCATTTAGATGCAAGGTTTGAGAACGTGTTTTAGGTCATAACAAACTAGTGTAAGAAAGACTCCACATCTTAAACGTATAAATATCGAGCATTGGAGGATCAAGTCCTTCCAAACATCTCCACATCAAGTTGGTAATCTTCATTTCTCGGAGAGTCTAGAATTGATACATAAACACCGATTTTTGAGCCCGTACGTCAGATGTCTTTTAATGAGAACATTATGAACAACAAATAAACAAGACACTTCACTTGCCCTCCAAAGGATACTTCCAATATAAACACTTTCCAAATCTTCCGCCATTTTGATTTCTGCACACACATTCGATCTCAGGCCCCTCGCAGTCACCTGCGTTCGAGCTGGCGATGAGCGTTTCAGAGGCAAGTTGATTAAATAACAGTCTGATAATTCATCTTCCACTGATAAAGGCTTAATTTTGTAAAAACCTAAAGTAGTTTTGTAGTTTCTGCGAATCGTCGATCAGAATTCTGAACAGTTGCGTATTCCACAACAATGAAACTGATGTGGTACTGGCTGAGGTTGCCTAAATGACCCAAACCTGAAGATTTACACCACAGGTATGAAAGTAAAGCTGTTTGTTATTAATTTTTTTAACGGCCCATATCTTTTGGCCGCACACGGACCACAAGGTTACGTTGTCAGTGTCCTCTGCCATTGTGTCAGATATTTATATTGCACTACATGGTGCATGAGACACATTGCCTCAGCTTTTCCTGAGTACATGTCGCTACACGTTAGCCTTGAAACGGCCTGAATAATGTCCTTTTTTATTATTTTTTATCGCATTTCCAGCTAATCGCCGGGTTCTTTAAAATAAAATCAGTCGGCTTTTACTTTCCGTTACCCAACTTTAAACTTTAAGACCAGTCATCTAGGGTTCACTTTCGCCTGACCGACTAGCCCCGCCTGAATGCTTTTTCATCTATTTTTCTTTAGTTTAAAACCGACCGATCCTATAAATGTATATATGATGATCTAAAACAACGGAGACATAGCGGTGATGATCTTAGACAAACCAGTCGATATTGGCATGGGGATTTTTCTTGCACAGTAGCATGTTCAAGGTCTACAGAAGAACTTATCTGGATGGAATAATATACGATGTTTTGCCATAAACTTCATAACATACCCCAATTCCCATAAACAATAACTTCAATTCGAGGTAAATTTTCATGCTCTTTTAGTCTTGTATTTGTTGTATTTCCAGGATTTGACCTCGTCTTAAATGGGCACTAGGGCGTTATATACAAGTGGCTTATAATTAGTTCTGCCATTTAAGAAGTATGTGAGTATTTGTAAATAAATCCAAACAAGCCTTAAACTAAAACCAGCTTTTCCACAAATTTCGCAATATATATAAATTAGCAACAAGTAAAGATTTCAAAACCTCGGAAAACATGTTGAAGGATGAACGGCTTTTCTTAACGCAATTTCTCCGCAAGAGTGTCGAAATTGAAAAGGCAAATTTGATGGTATTAAAGTATCTAAACCAAATGTGTAGATCATTGTTTCAAAACATTTTTTCAGATCACTAGATAGCAAATTAGTTAATCCCGGCTCGAGCAAATGGTTCACAAGCGAACTAGCTCGTAAAATGTGAGGACTCCAGGTCTTTCGATTCGTTATAGTGGATGACGTTTTGTCAGAAGTCAGCAGCTAACAGCTGAGCTAAATCTGATCGGTAAAATAGTAATCTAGCACGTTAAAATCTTATGTTAATAGACACAAATAACATGAATCGGATCTTTTCTCGCTGTTATAAAAGACCGGATATCGCTATTAACTTTGGTTTGGGAATTGAAACAAGACTAAAAAGCAAAAGGAACAAACTACACTAGATCAGACTTCACATCTTGACAAGACACGCGTTCATTTGTCAGTTCTGATGATTATAAGCAATCGTAAACAATAGATAAAGAATCCAAATGGAATATAAATGATATTTATGTAATGTATGTAACACAAATAATCGATGGGTTTCGTTTTGTAGTATCTTATAAACCGTTCACCTCTCTGGCAAAGCAAGATGACAAACACTGCAGACAGAACATGCCGGCCCATCACATCTCAGCTCCAAGTGTTATCATCTTCCGTGACTTTCCATGGACCTTTTTTAGTAACATTTCATTTCGTAACTGACATTTTGTTCATGTTGTTTATTTATCTAATACCCGTCTCCAAGCAAAAGTCTGGGCACCTGTCTCAATCAAGTCAGATTTGTACCTGTTTGTGCGAGGGACTTTATCAATACTAAGGAGTAAATCAATCACTGATTCAAGCTGTGATCCGTCGCTTGACCACTTTCAAAAGCTTCCTAATTGTTTTGAACAAGAGCTATTTTCTGGGAAGAGTTTTGACCTTCGATCTCGATTTGAATCGATCAACACTCAATTCAAAAGAACTTTAGGACACTGGAGAGAGGAGTTACCAGATTCTATGGTCACTAATTGCTGTTTAATTGGAGAACAACTTTAACAACAATTTCTGAAGAGCAACTTATTTACAAACCCTGATAACTTTTCTTTGTTACCGTGTTTAGAAATAAGAACAATGTATGACTTGCTATAGATGAATTGCCTCAAGACCCATTTCGGATATCTCGTGGCCGGGAATAAGCTAGTCGATGAGAGCTAGAACGACAGTTGTCCTTAGGGAATAGTTCAAATGCTGCAATTTGATTGGTCACATAATATGTAATTGCACACACTTTTGAAATCTTGCAAAAACGTCCATCTTAAAAATAAACTTCCTTGTGTTGATTTACTAAACTGATCCGTTATCGGATGAGCAAGGAGACGTGCTGCACGCTGGTTTAACAGTAATTTGTGCATAAAAAATGCTGTAACAGCAAACCGAATTCGTATGTTCTTCCGACCTCGGTGGAAGTTTACCCCGAACATTCTACTTTTCTACAAAATTGTGGAAGCTCAGATAAGGTAGCTATCTTTGCCGTGCTTGGCTTGACTAGCATTGCAGCCGCAGAAATTTACACGATTCATTCAAAGATTATACTAAAACAATGGCTTTTCCACATTTTTGCAAGAAATAAAATGAATAATTCGTGTTAAAGTTCTCCACTTCCCTTTATTTCCCAGAAATGAAGTTCATACAACTTTGATATTGTTGGTGGCATCAACTGATTTTTGTTTTGAACTTCTACAGACATACCCGGAACATCAAATATACTAGCACCCATCAGTTCCTGTGGAAAAATAGGAAAAGTTTGCAGTCTTACCAGTTTCTGGAAGGAAGGTCGGCTGTTGTGGTGGAGGTAATTCCTGAAGGATTTTATCACCAACGAAGGAAACTGAAATGTTCCGGTTATCGGTTTTGTTTTCAAAGGCCTGATCAGCAAATGGGTTCGCTACTACCTCGTTCTGATTGCTATGCGAGGGCTCCGATGCTGGGAACTCTTGAGCTATAGTTCTGTTTCCTTTTGTAACAAACGAAATCTTGATGTCCTTGACTCCTGCGTTGCCTTCAGTTATTGGCATGGTTGTACTGTTCTTTCGATTAACAAAGGAAATTTTTATTTCCTCTTTAGCGTGTAATTTGCCATCACTATCTTCATCCAGGACTTCGTGTTGCCCATGATGTCCATGGTGTTTGTTGTGATGACCTCTGAAAGAGATCTTGATGGTTTCTTTTTCAGTGTTGTTAGTAAAATGAACCTCTTGCATTCCTTGGGCTTCTGCCGTAGCTGGATCTTTAATAAGTGAGATTTTGATATTCTCAGTTCCATCTTCACCTTCTTGAACACTAGAAGGAATCTCTACAACCCAGCTCTTGTCCTTTTCCGCGTGAGCATTGCTCACACGGCTGCTAACCAGCGCTTCCTCAGTAGTTGTGTTCACAGTACCAGGGCCCATACCCACAACAGGAGCCTCAGTCGATTCTAGCACCGCATGCTGATCGGGATGATAAGTGTCCTCACTGTATCCTGTTGTAGCTGGTTCAACAGGGCCAGCTTCGGTCACAACGTTCGTGTTTGTATTAATATCGTAACCGTTAAGTCCTTGACTAGTGTTCTGCGTTGCATAAGTGCTGGGGTTTGTAATTTCGCCCTTATAGCCGTTGGCTTCTGATGCGCTAAGTGGTGTTGCGGGGCCAGCGCTCACAACAGGCGCTGCCTCTACTCCCTGGGGAGACACGTTTGGTACGAGAGGGGCAGCCGTGGGCGTCTGGGTGAAATTGTACTTTTCATACGGTACAACGGTGACGACGTCCGGAGCGAACGTCGGAACGACTCCCGCTGGCGTTGCAAACGGATTGACCGTCGGCCCTTCTGTAGGAGTAACGCCCGCATTACCTAGTGCCCCAAAGTCAGCGGTTAGAGACAAAAAGGTTGACAGGAAAATTCTAACGGAAGACAGAATCTATCTATCATGACATCCATTCCTCTATCTATTCATCTATCTGCCTTTCTATCGAGAACCTTTCTATCTAACTATATCAACGTATGTATGTGAGCATGTATGTATGTGGATGTTCGTATGTATATATGTAAGTATGTATGTTTGTACGTACGTATGTATCAGTATGTATGTATGAATGTATGTATGTATGTATGTATGTATGTATGTATTATGTATATATGTACTATGTATTTATTATATATCTATTTACCTATTACGTTAGTCCAACTGTTTACCGGTTGATATACTTTTTATACACCAGTACCAAATTGTTATAGATGACAAGTATGGCTTGCTAACTAATGTTCACTGGCCAACTGGCAAACTATTGCTTTTAACATTCTGAGGAAGCACAAAGTGCATGGTAAATCTCTCAAACAGCAGAGCTATTAGTATATTAGCCTCACTCTTAAAAGGTTCTCTTTCCTGGTTGTGTAACTTACGGACTAACAACAATCAATTACTGACCTGAAGTGCCACAAATTTCACATTTCTTTGGGCAGTTGAGCTGGACCCACTCGTGTGACTCGCATGTGTCTTTTGAGTACCTTTGGCATTGCACGTCGTCTTTGCACCAATCTGCTTCCGCTTCTACAGGGGATTAGAAAAAAATTGAGTCATAATCACAATCGTTGGCTAAAGCTCGATATTAATTGTCTGGTAGTTAAAGAAGGTCGTTGTATTTTATTTCTGTCCTTAGTTCTGTTAAGTGGAGACGTACATGCAGAAGAAACTCAACTTGAGATATCTTACCATTGCCCAATCTCGCCCTTCAAATCTTTTATTCCATCCAAACATTATAAAATATATCGACCGTTGATGTCAAATTCACCTTAACACTCTCTATTGACTGTTACCGACATAGACTCCGACTAACCCTCCCCTTGTTTTCGTGGTTTACTGTTTTGTAATTAGTTGCAGTTACTGTTAATTTCTTTATAATACTTCCTCTTTTCGAACCGGGCTGCGCCTGGTTAGTGTATGTTGACCTTACATTAGTTATGTTTTACCTAATAATGTTGTTTAAAAGAAACTAAAACACTTCAACGTTCTCTGTATTCTGAAGTCTGACAAGCTCATAATAGCAAACACATGTAATCAACGGTTAACGAGTTGTCATTAGCTACGGTGATTCTGACTACGTAATTCATTGCACAGTTTCTCTTTTTTCATGGTTCGCAAAATCGGTAGAGCTAAACTAAGCTCGGAAGGCAATGTAAAGACGTGACTCAAACATACTCGAGTTAAGGAGAGTTAACAGTCGTCCTCCAAAGGGTGAAACTATTTTACTAACCAACAAAAATACAAACAAACGTAAAAGTGGGATCACGGTAGCTCATCGGAAGTGTTTGACGTTGGTTAGGTTTCTTTGGGTTGTTGATGTTGTACCGGCTGGGAAAATGACATAGTCCATTGGTTCGGTCAAGAGGACGTGGTTTGGTTAATTAACTTTTCGACTATCTCGAAACAGAGTTAAATATTTTGAATTTCAGGATGGATAGTGGTCCCTGACTGACCCAAACCTCGGACATTTAACGTGGGGAAGTTGGCGAAGGCTTACACCTGGCACCACTGGTAGAGAGGTTTAATATACATGTGTTTCCTGCATTTTCTTTTTTATCTTTAAATTATCTTCACCATTAACTCCTGAACTTGTGTCACTACTATATGATAGGAAAAGCACCCAGCAACATTGACACTAATAGTTCCGTTTTCAGCCATTTTTTCAGTATTATTAAAGGGTTGTTTTTTTAATCTTTTCACGCATGATCCAATTTCTGCCTTAATGTGATATTCTAGCAAACCAAACAAATCGCCTGCTATCCCGCCTTGAACTCGGTGGCAGCTTCAGTAAGACATTTTAAGAGATAGGGACCAGATAGGGACCCACGCTGTCCAGGGCAAGAAGTGGCCACAACCAGGTTTACTTCGCTCCCTCTTCCTTTCTAACCTCCTGTTTTCTGTTTCGATCATGGAGAGTGCTGGAATTTATTGACAATACTGATACAAGAAATGAAAGGATGGCATACTCTAAGACTGAGAAGTGCAAAAAAAGATAGTTTTTAAGTTTCGGAGATATTCAGGAACACTGAGTTCTGGTTCCAGCAAAGACAGCGGGCGACAGCTGGTACCCCCTTCCCCCTGCTCCATGTGGGGGAACATGTCTGGACCGTTTCCGTCAATCGTTTTTTTTTTTTTTCGTATTCTTTTATATTCTGCCAAAAAAGCTCTCGAACCGTAATTTCGAAACTGGTAAGGGGAAACAACTTTAAACTAAATAGAATTATTGATTCAAAAGAGGTATTTCAATTCAAGATTTATAAACTTGAAAAGGTGTAAATTTGGACTGAGGTGTGTTACCATTCAAATAGAGGCGTTCACCCGGAAAAATACCCTACACGTGCTTTCATCGCTTTGAATTAAAACTTTATTGAAATTAAAGCTATTAAAACGACGCCCTATTTAGTGGACGTTGGGCCAATTCACTTAGTTTGCAGCTCGAGAAATTTAAAAATCTGGACTGAAAACCAGGTTCATAAAGTCTCTTGTCGCCCTAATGAATAGTTTTAAAATTTAAACCACTTTCTCCCCAACTGTCACAATTTCTTAAAATCAGTGGTTTTCGCCATTTCTACAGCATGTTTTAGATTATCCTTTCTACAGTCCTGTTTAAGATTGTAGGCAGTATTTATGTTATAGCGAAATGATCGGCAATTTTTCTTTGGTGGTCTTTTTCAGTTGATATAATTCAAAGTTTTGCAAGTTACAAACTATTAATTTGTGGTTTGAGGGAGAAACTGCGTAAAAATGAAACGGCTACCTTTTAGTTCTATACTTCAGTTATTTGAATTATGCTTTGCAACCTTTTCGATTGCCGACTCAAACAACACCAAGAAAAAGATAAAGAAAATACAAAACAATTTAACAAAACGTTTTGAGGTAGACTCACTCGTGCGTACCCTTTAAAGCCGCCATGTTGTTATACAATTAGCGTGTTTTTGATTTTGTGTTGAACACGTCGATATTTTTCTTTCCGCTTGAATCGGTTCAGTGGATTAAAATCTCCTTCTAAACACCTTGGTTTTAGAATCAAAACAGGTAAAAATGACTAGCTCCTCTCTAACTTGGAGTTTCTGAAACAATCTATTAAACTACTATGCAGAACTTTTCTGTTACAAATAAAAATAGGTAACTGTGTGGACGGAAAGTATGGTTTCAACAGTTGATTTTCTTCTGTTTCTCGGTTAAAAAGGAAATGGAAAAATTCCTATCGTATAGTGAAAAATTTTATAATTATACGAAAAAAAGGAAACCTATCAAACTTATTTTGATCGTCAAACTTCAATTCAGGAATTCAGAAATAATATTTTGATGTTTTGTAAACAGCGTTTGATCTTTTGCTCTGTCTTCTTGTGGTCAACAAGCAGCCAGCGATGCGTTATAACGCTTAGGGGAAACGTTTTCAAAACCACTGAACAGAATAAGACTGAAATCAAACAAATCACCTCCCAACTAAGCAGCTGTGACCTTACATCATAGCTTTGATAAACTAGTGTACAACATTTGTCGAAACTTTTCGAGTTCAATTCAACGAAACATTTGCCAGCTATGTCATCAATGTTGACTGCAAGATTTGATCTTTCGGGTGGTGGAATTCAAATTTTGCAAAGAACCTGTATTTCTTTGTTCTTTTCCCGGTACTTTGCGCGTCTTCTTAAATCTTTTATGGTTCAGGAATGTGTAAGAGTGTCAAAAATCTTTTTCTGAACAGCTGCGTTCAAAACTGTTACAGTAAGTCTTTTTTGTAGTTTCTACTCTAAAAACAACATATATAATTTTCAACAGTCCCTTTATGGTTCATCGTACACGTTTTTAAAGTTGTGTTTCAATAAAGAAAACACTTAAGTTTTCCTTCCCCGGCTCCCGCTTAATGTCAGTTCTGTACGATAACAATAATAAATTGATTCGCAATTATTCGTTTAAAGACCTAATTCAGAATCGAACGAAACCAGCCCAGAACCTTTTTTTTATCTTTTTATATTATTTCTGAGAAGAAAAAATGTGTATTAAACTATATTGTTTGATATCTTAACGAAAAGGAATATTTTAACCAACGTGCAACAACTAAAACGCTATAAATTGCAATAGTAACTCGCAAACATAAAACAACGGTTTCCTTTTAAGTTCGTTCTTTTTTTAGAATTCGAAATACGACTCACCTTGCCCGGAGGATAAACTCCATAAAATGAGAAGATACGTTAATACGATAAAAAGTGATTTACTACAATATGCCATAATTTGCTAGTTGCTCTTGTCCAAGATGCTGGACTTCTGGTTGAAATATCTTGAACGAGACAGCCGAAGCTCAACCTAAAAAAAGAAAATTTTTGTTAAGTTTAAATTGCTGCAACAAAGAAAAGTACGACATTGTTATTATTTTAAAGTTAGATTTCTTTCTCTGATCTTGACAGCCGCTGTAGGTCCTATTTGGAGTGTCAGTCTGATGTTTAATTTTCAACCGATACGATCAGCAACGAAACTCATGACGCAGCATCACGAAAACGTGAACGGAAAACTTAAAAACGATGTTCAAATCTTGTGTAAGTATTTTGCTAGACGCGTAGAAAAGTTTAACAGATATTCAGGTGTACAGCAACCGGCGACTGGAAGCCAAGGGCAACCATGAATAACCCAATGCAAACTTATTTCCCGTTGTGTCTACTAAAAGTCTTTGATCAGAAATATGACTAATAACTTTAAGTAATCTGAAATAAAAGGTTGAAAAGCTTTCTAATATCTGATATAACAATGAAAAAGAATAAATTAATTGTGATAACGACGGATAGACCTGAAATTACCTGCGTGCCGATAAACAAGGCTAATTTGGTTGGCCATATCGAGTGCTTTTCAACTACACTCAGCACTTCCTAAGTGCGACTTTCAACTGTATAGCGGTTTTTTGAACAGATGAAAATCGACAATGACTAATTCAAGTCTAGCAATTATAGTAAAAGAGCTAACGTAAATTTAAATGAACTTGCATATCATTATAACTTCCAAAGTCAATATAGTAGGTGAACAATTCATTCAAAACTTCTGCCATTCTTTCTTTCCGTTCCAGTCGCAAGTACTCTACTCACCGTTCCGGCTAGACTTGATAAAACCAATTATTTTCTTTATCCACTATTTCACCACCAAATCAGATTGGCCCTTCATTTCCCCGCTTCAGATACATTTTGTCAGTAAAACTCCAAGACTGCAAATAATTTATTCCTTTGTTGAGGAAAAGGTTAGTGGGTTGTTCTGCGCATGAGCGCACCACCAGCCACGTACTAGAACTATAATGGCACCAGAAAATCCCAACCAGAATCATAACACTCGTGTGAGAAGCGCAGAAACTACCTGCAAAAAGAGGAATCTACTGAATTTAACTGGAAGAGAATGCAATTGTTTATGTCTGGAAAACAGTAATAAATTTCTTTCAAACAGCGCTAGCTGCTAAAACTTTGTAAAAACCATAACAAGGTTTAACTAGTTTCTGACAACTTTTCTCCTGTTTTTTATATAGCTTTAGCTGCTTAATATGTTAAAGAAAATGAAATTTGCTTGTGGATTCTGTTATATAACAAAATGTTAATTGAATACCTTTTAATTTGGTAGTGTACGATAATCAACTACATTAATCCTTAAACTGTACTCAGTTCAAACGCGCTGGGTAAATACGCTTTCAAAATCCGTGCAAACACGCTGTATATTGATCAGCAGTGTCTCACTCTGTCCTAATAAACATGTGCCTGCCTTTTCTTCCGATCCAACATTCAAATGTATGTCAAATTTCATTTGACCCGTTTCCTTTAATTGCCACTTTACTGCCGCTGAACGAGAGCAACTTAGAGAGGGGGAAAAACGTGTGACAGTCAGTAGAACTGATCTTAACTACAAGATGATTCTCAGTTGAATAAACTAACTCTTCTACCAACTGTTAAGCATAAAACGTACTTGAATCTCAGGTGTTTCTGAATATGTTGATAACTAGTGCAAAAAAAATACCTACTAGCTAATTTGTATCTCAAAAATGATAAACAACCTCCTTCCCTTTTCTCTCAATGTGAGTTATAGCAGCAGAAAAAAAAACAACTCAGAAAAAGTGAGACTATAAGACTGTGAGAATAATTATTTTATAATTGTTTCTTCTTTTTTCTTAATGCACCATTTTTCGAATGCACGTTTTTTGCTAGATCCATTCCCTTGTGGGGGCTAAAAGTCATTACTCGGTCTAATTTGGGCTCATTAATTCAACGTAAACATCACTTTTAACACCCACGAGGGAATGAATCTAGCGAAAAATGGTGTGTTCAACAGTATTACTTTCTGTCTGCATCACTGCAAAATGTAATACAAATACAAGTTTTCGACAACACGATCATGATGTTGGCTGTCAGTCTCAAACTGGTAAAGGCTGTTTGCGAGTTTGTAGTCAGTTAAAGAAGTTCCATTTTTTGAAAAAAAAGAAATGCAGAAGAACAGTTCAGATACAGTGGTGCTATGTCTAGATATATAAGTACATGTCATTTACGCACGCACTACGCTCAAGGGCACTGGGACAGCGGGATACGGGACTTTGGAAAACGGGAACACGGAGACACGTGGACCCGGTAGCACGGGGACACGGCGAAACAGCAACAATTGAACACAGAGACACGGGGACTCGAGGACACGGGGGCACAGCAGCACGGGAACACGGGGGCACAGGAATAAGGGAAAATGGAGACACGGGCCACAAGGACACAGTGTCACGGGAGCATGGGGACACGGGGCACAGGAATAAGGGATAAGGGAAAACGGAGACACGGGCCACACGGACGCAGTGACAAGGGAGCATGGGGACACGAAGGCAAAAGGAAACGGCAGCACTGGAACATGGGGACAAGGGGACACGGCAGCACAGGGAGATGGGGGCGCAGGGAAACGGGGACTTGGGAGCACGTGTACACGGGTAGATGTTCCCCTCCTTTTGAGTTCCGTTTTTTGTTAAAAACTTTTTTTTGGCTTTATGAATAAAGTCAAAAGTGCGTTTAAACATAACAATATGACATTTAGTAGAACTTAGTGAACACTCCTCCTCCCTCCCTTCTCCCCCCTCCCCTCCAAAATTTCGAGACCCACCGGGCTCCACCAAAATAAATAGACGAATTTGCTTTTCAAAATCTCTGGTAGTCTTGTAGAATAGAAATGTTTGTTTGTCAA
>JAOBYF010004351.1:0-13600 GCA_025403605.1 Parazoanthus darwini
AACATTAACTAATAACCAAACAATTTGCAGCTCCACCAAAACTGAATGCACAGAAGTCTACCACCCCTGTGTATTCATTTGTTGGCAACCCAAATCCTGTGAAAATCGTCTGCGAGTTCTTTGGTTACCCTTTACCCAACATAACAATGACTCAAAACGGAACAGAGCTGGTTGTGGGAGAAAGAACAGTTACCTACGAGATCACAGACACCAAAGAAGACAGTTTTCAAACGTTTCATTGTTTAGCCATCAACAAGAACGGGAATGCAAGCCACACTGTTGAATTAAAGAGGGCAGGTAAATTAATATACATATTCATGTTACTTCAGTGTGATTGCCTATTAAGTAACTTCAGGTGCTCTTTTAATAATTATTAATAATTATAATATAAAGCACTAATTTAGCTATCTTACCATAATGTTTAACTATATAATTCAGCTGATTACATTTGTGAATCCATAATTCTTTGGCAACTCCACAAGGATAATGATTGTGTCACTCATCCTGACTGTATAATTTTATTGTAAAATCCTATATCTACTTAAAATAGTTTTAATTTCCCATTTTCCATGACTGTTCTCACTAGCCTGAAGCTTCCATAACCACAGCATAAGGCCATATATTTTGCTATCATTTAAATAATCCCACGAGTTTTTGAGATTCCGACCCTGAAACATACACTTAATTACAGTATATTATCAAAAAGCACTAACATTGTCTTACAGCAATTATACCTACAGCTTCATCCGAGTAGTCACTTGAACACCAGTATACTTGAGATTACTTTATATTGAGACATTTCTTACATCCCCTTTAGGTGCACCAGAAGCAGTCAAGAATCTCAAGGGTACCCCAACATGCAAAAGCATTGCAGTGAAGTGGAACAAACCCAATTTTGATGGTGGTATGGCCATTACAAAGTATGTTATCAAAATTACAGATGAAAATGGTACAGAAGTTGTCGCACAGAGTGTGGATGCACCATCAACAGAATACACCCATACTCAGGATATTGAAAAGGAAAAACAGTACAAAATTCAGGCCTCTGCTCAGAGTGCCTTTCCTAAGCGTGGGCCAGTTGAAACAGTTACTGTTACCACCACTAAATACTGTAAGTACAGTCTGTAACTCCCTAGTTGTAGGGGCATGGCCATTTTGGCCTCGACATTTTTGCCAAAAATAGAGCACAAGGGCATTTGCCAAAGGGCACCAAGGCCATACCAACTTTTTTCCAAGGGCACAAGGCAAAACCCTAGATACATTAGTGGTAGTCATCCGAAAGTGTTGTATTGTGTGTTTTAGACACAAGATGGTAGTTTCAATACACTAAGTATACATAACAGTAACTTATGTTCAAAAATGCCGTTAATTAGTAACAAATCAAAAATGTTCAGTTTAGGAAACAGAGTTTCATTTCACTTTTTACACCATTAGTGAATACAAGTTATCTTATGTTTTGCCAACCGACAACACTTCAGGGGTTGGATTTGCTGAAAGAGAAAGATCCTAAAGTATATATTTTTTAAAAATAGTAATGTTATTACCATACATTTTAACACCTATTTCTGAAAGGCACTGTGGCACCCAAGAGAAAAGGGGCAGGCCATTTGTGGCCGTAAATTGCACAAAATTCAAAACCAAAGCATTTCTAAAAGGCAACACTACAATCATACCTCACTATCTGTTATTGTTACAGAAACATGAAAGCGTTTTCATTTTAGAACAACAGAAAAAAATAATGTAAAGTATCTTTACGGCCAAGGTGTGAAACAACTCCATGCAAGTCTTCCATGCTTTAAAGATCATCACACCCAAAATGGAAAATCTATTATCAAAATGTTTTCAAAAGACCATCCAGTTTTCCAGTGTTGTCATTGAGTCGGTTATTAATCTTATAGTAAAAGTCAAAATATGGTTGCTTTGTCTGGTGCAGGAGAATGCTTTGTCTTCATTATTGACTCAGAAATATGTTTTGGTAAACCTGTCTACTAGCTAGTACTGCCTGAAATTCATGTGGGAAGACTTTGATACTAATTCAGACTGCATCTGCTTTTCAGCCTTGCTCAGCACAATACAAACCTCCTCAAAGAAAGAACTTACTCCAGTTGTTATTTAACATATTTTAAATCTGACCTTGCGGTATATTAGCTTATATTGTCCAACTTTGCTGAATGGACTTGTAAGAGACAAGCCAAAATGATTGAAAAAAACAGCCAGCATGTTCCAGTAACTACTAGGCAAGCATGGCTGTCAGAGAAAATTAGTCTAACAGGTTGGCAGACTATTTCTTCCAAGTGAGAGACCTCTTGTACAAAAGGGGAAAAATAGTTTGTGATGAGGCTAGTATTAGACATTAGTTTTGTGTTTCTGATTTCATGTTATACTGATGCTAATGAGCTCACACTTCAAGTCACCAACTGAATGTGCTAAAGCTACAGTGATGTGGAAGAACTCCAATTACAAAAAAAACCTCATAATTAATAACTCAACACTCTCTATTTCATTAATGCTTGAAGGTGCCCCAAGCAAACCGATTATCACTTCTGTCCCACCTACCACGTTAACAAAGCTGAAATTCAAACTCGAATGGAGAAAGCCTGACAGTGATGGAGGAGACTCCGTCATCAAGTACCGAGTGAGTTACCAGAGCTATCAGGACGGTATCCTGATGGAGAACAAGACTGTTGGAGAAACAGAGAAAACTGAAATGGAAATTGACGATACATACCTCAAGGCTGGTAGGACCTACACCTTCAAAGTCACTGCTATAAATGAAGGTGGAGCAAGTGATGCTGGAATGCTGAGACTTGTAGTATCACCAGAAGCAGGTATGTTATAATGATATCATATTATTTCTGATGCTGTCATCAGTGATATGCCAATGGACATATACAATTTGTTTCACAGTCACCCCTTCAGGTACATGTATCATTTAAGTCTCTTGAACATTTAGCATTTTAAAATTATATGCTGTATTTGTATTGTGCAGATTCAACACTTTGAGACTCTTACCACCATACAGAGTGTCAATTTATCCAGTGCCATTCATACAAATGTGTCACATTATTTAACTGTTTAAGGAAGGTTCTGAATTGGCTGAAACATTTATTAATACCAAAACAAATTTGTATGTACATCACAGTTTCTTATACACAACATGTATTAACTTCAAGCAATAATTCAGAATAACATGCCTACAACTCACTTTAATGTCAAGTTTGTTTTTCAAAATGTCAGTTGAAATTGTATCTTGTGCCACAACATAGACAAGAAACCCCACACAGTACACTATTAAGATCCAAGTATTGCAACACACACTCACACTGAAGAAATGAAACAAACCATTAACAAAATCTAACATGTGTTTTCATGCTAAATGTTTTCTTTCTATCCCTGCAATATAATACTCATTTCTTATAAAAAATTGTCTTTCTGCTTACTGCCTTACACTCATATTCCTTTTTCATTTATGCTGGGCAATAGAAATTATACAAACTCGGCAATCTTGTTATAATTTTAATTATTAAATTTTAACAATATAACATAAGTCAGCATTGTGGATTTACAATCAGCTCACTCTTGTGTCGTGTTGATTTACAAGAGAAGAAAAACACTACTTTATGTTCTATAACCCAGCAAGTGTCTTGTATCTATATTATGCTTGCATTGACTCTAGAGCAGCAAGCTCTAGTCTGGACAAAGCTATCTTCTCACTTAAAAAACAAAATGAGAGAAAAGATCTTTTAATTTTGTTCCAAATCATTTCAAATGTTTGATATCCAAAAAAAATTATACAGTATTAGGATTAATTTTGAAGAATCACACAAATCATATAATTCTGAAATAATTTTTGGCTAATGCATGAATTGGCTACTCAAAATACCATGAAATATTATCTCTGTTGAACAATTTTTACTGAGCACTGGTAACATTTGCTATCATCTTAAGGTCAGCAATTCTTGAAATGTATGTGAATGCAATTTTTAAGTATAAATCTGTTGGTCAACAGCATACATGTATCAATTGGCCAATTAAGATGATTAACAGGTGGTTTCAAAAATAATGTATACTAGCTTTGAGATAAAAATTCAATCTCTGCACATGGCCATGCAGTATCCTTTATTCATTATGTATAGTCATGATGCCGCCACCATTCACGTACTTGTACAACTATAGTACATCCCAGTTCCACTAGAATGCCATACTTTCAAATCCTGATTTCTGAAGAGTTTCCTAAAAAATTTTTACGAATTAGTCAAATAAAACTTTCAGAAAACTTGGTTGACAATTCACTAACACTTTCTGAAGACTCCAAAAGAACTTAGAAATTTTCTGAAAAAATGTTTTTGTTGTTTCCAAAGGTTTCCAAAAAAATCTGAAGAACTTCCAAAAACTCTGACTTGTTTTTCGTTTACATAGTATTACATAAAAGAAAAAGATAGTTTGAAGTTATGAATGTTTTTTACTTACATTTTAAACTTTTTTTTCTTGTAGCAACACTTGTTACTACTCTGCATTATTGTTTTACCACTTAGAAATTTAATTCATGTCTTCATTTTATACCTTCATGCAATGTTTCGAATAAAAAGATCTCATCATAGCAAGTCATACTCCATATCCATGGTCAAATCTACAGTGCTGTGTATGAATGTGTCAAGTTACATTAACTGGCTAATTCAATTGCTGGACAAAATTCAAAACTTTCATCTGGAGCACTTAGCTAGGTTGAATTTATAACGACAACAATCACATTAAACAGCCTTCTTTTACTTGGGACAATTCAATAAAATATTTATAAGTCTTTAAAGGGCAACAGCTTGTAGATTATTATCAGTGTCAAAGTATTTTGTTCTGGGTCCAGCTTAAAATTTTTGTCTCAATATTGAACACAAAGAATTCATGTGTTGCTTTGTCAATTGTAAACAGTTTCTAGATTTTCAATGACTGTGCCATTATTCGACAATCCATTGTATTTATGACATTGATTTCACTCATGTTACACCAGGCATGCAACAATAAGAATATTTGGAAATACACTGACTTTTGTAAATGAGTTTTATTTCATTTATTCTGATCTCTCTCACCAGATTTCAAGAGTTTTATAGTTCTAAATCAATTTATACACTCAATTGTATCTCTAATACATTTATACAGTGTATCACATACATATAGTTGATACAGCATCATAAACTATTTGCAAAGGTATTCAAATTTGTATTATACCTTGTTCATGACAAACATTCACAAACATCTAGTCACATAAATACATCAAAAAGTCTGTACATTTCATTTTTACTTTGAGTATCAAAAACACACAATTTTGATTCCAAGTCTTGTACCAGTTTATATTTCAACTAAACATTTCTCACAGATTCATCGACAATATTATATATACTCCGCTGTTTTTTACACTTATGTACATTACTTGCACTATAATTATACAGTCACATAAATCATTTATAAAGGTATTCAAATTTATATTACAATTTAATCATGAAAAACATTTGTATATACTCATGTGAATACACAAAATCATTACCATTTCATGTACACTCTATGAATGTCAAAAACTTTTATTTTATGAATACACATGATCTTGTGCATCAATGTAAATCATGCACCCCATGCATATGCCGCATTCACATTACTCACTAAACAGGTAAACTTCAGTTAATCATGATTGCAAAACAACTTGACAGTTCAAGATCGCAGACTGGTTCAAAACCTGTATTACTGTATAAACAAGTTGTTTTAAATTGTTACAATGTTCAAATGCTTCTTTTACAATCTTTTAAAACCTATCAACAAGTGACAGTTCGAACATATTTGAATCGAACAAGTGTAATGTAACCATGTTTAGTGTTTGGTAGGAATGTGGCTGGAGCATGGGTATACAAAACACATATATCCATTCAATTACAAACGCATCATTTGATACACATCATTTATGTATTTAATATTACTTTATTATGTTGAATTATTAGTTGTTTATACTTTTCCTTGTTTATTTTTATGTTTGACATTACATAAATCAAACAATTGATGTTCGATGATTTTTTAATATTGGATTTATCCTGAAGCGTTTTCTCAGTTACTATACAGGTCTGCACATGATACATCCTTTGCCAGTCCTACAAAGTTTAACTTGTTAATTTCCTATCTTAATCTAACTCCATCTTTAATTTGTTTCATATACCAATTTTATGCTTGATAACGCAATAATTTCAAAAACTATTAAGCTGTTTGTTTCTGAGTGTAATCACTTGGAACAATAACATAACTAATGCATAAATTAAAACTTGTAAATAATTAATTAATTAATATGTCAATTTAAATAAGATTCAGCATTGTAGATATTAAAAAGTAACAATGTTCAAACTTAACACATCATTTTTATTAATTTCTAAGTGCATATGGTTAATTATAAAATTTTTTAAACTAACCAGGCATAAATATTATTAAAAGCTATTTATTTTCCTAGTCTGCTGTCTGAAAAAGGCATATAATTGTACTAGCTGTTTACCTTAATGTTTTGTTTAACTCATTTTGAAAATAGGTAGTTTTTATTTACCATACCATATTGTTTCCTCAAGTCTATTTCCTCCAGTAAGCTCCCCCTTAAACAGGCATCATCAAATAAGTACTTTAAACCTTTTGGGGGGATAAATGATGGGGGAGGGGATTTCAAAAGTTGACCAAAACTCCCCCAAAAAACAAAGAACTTTTTGACATATGTGATACCCTAAAAATACCTTTTGTTTATAGAAAAGGGAAATGTAACTCCCCCCAGCTTTGTATGAAGCGAAAGGCAAGTCTTGCAAGTTTGTGAGACGAAGGAGTATTGCGTTTGTATATTGGCTTCCCGCGTGATTTCCCGCCTTTTCTCGCATGTATAAAAATTGTCTTTTCTTCGAAAAGCGAAAGGACTACTCAACAATTACCGAAAAATGCAACAATTGAATAACAGGTGGAAATTTTCAGCTTCTCAACTATTCGGACAAAGACATTAACTGATAAAGCAAAACTCGTATAAATTTTTAAAAGCTTGAAAAGTTTAACTTGAAGAAAATATATTCGTTTTTTATTTTTGGTTTTTTTGTTTACAGTTTGCGTTGATTTTTATTTGTGTTTTTCAGTTGAATTTCAGTTAAACACTACAAAGACATTCCTACCTTCTTTCGTTCGTACTTTCAAAACACACTGTGTTTACAACCTCTCTCCAGTCGCACTGCAGTTTGATTTAATTCACGACTCCATTTTGAGTTTTGCCTGGGGCGACTCACCATTGTCCAACTCGAAGCTCGGCACATCTCCACGTCGTCGAATTTACGTACGCCAGGTATTAACATGTTTTACTGAAACATTGGCTAGTTGAGACGCTATGGTAAACTGTAAAGAAACAGTCTCGAAGATCACCTGTCTTCTGTCCTATTAAACGTCTTTGTAGGTCCGACAACAACTGCACCTCCGCCAACCACCCAACCCGCCCCAGTCTCCTCGGTGGCAAGCACTAGCTCGGCCTCAAGTGAGCCCCAGGCTCCCAGCACGGGGCCCAGTGCTTCGGCACGTAAGTGCGCCTTCCCGTTAGACAAGGGGCCGCATGATCTTGAGCACGTAAATTTATGCCCTCCAAATCTAAATAACAATAGAGCGTTTGTTAAGTGTACCCAGTTAGAAGCACTGAGGGAAAAAAATGCGTTCTTTTAGGGTCATAAAAAGGCACAAATCGTAAAAGAAGAATTCCGAGTTGGGACTCGTTTTGCTAAATGTCTTACCATACTTTTTGATCCAGTTAATAGAGCAGCTAGTCCCCAGTGTCCGCACAGCTAAAATATATTTATTGAACCTTTGAAACACTTTAACTTCCGTCGTTCTTCCCCTTCACTCACCAAATTAGTTCAGTTTGGCCACTGAAAAATATAGCTACAGTCAGTCCAAGTTTTAAGGCTCAGGAACCAACTTCCATCCACACCCACTCTTCTCTTCAACTCTAGCATCTTGCATGAAAGTTGTTCTCAAGTCAAGTGAGACAGAGGCTCAAACTAAAAAGATCCAAACGTTAATAAACGGCCTGGCTGAGACTTAACTTCAGAAGAAATACCATCAACTTCCTAGTATAAGCTTTCCGAAAATAAGTCCATGGGTTTATGATTGGAGGGGCCGTCTAGTAACAGTCTTGAAATAAAAAACTTTTGCAGCTGTTAACTAGCTTACCGCCAGTATTTCAGTCTTTGAAGGCAACTAAAATGACCATTTAACATGTTAATGTGTGCCTACTGTCATTTTAAAGATGAAGATTTCGAGGCGAAAAACTCGATCCGGTTAGAATCCCAAATAATTATGAAACGCAAAATTCCCTCCAAAATACCCCGCCCCCTCCCCGAGAATAAGCCTACACCGAATATAAGCCAATCAAAAAGAGCTTTGAAAGCTACAGGCTTACGGGTTAACATTGGGAAGCTTACTGTATTGAAGTTAATGGCTAAATTATTACTATTAGACAAACACAAAACCTGGAAACGGTTTTCGAGGAGAACCTTAAAGTAGACCACAAAGGTTTAATTTGATCTGAAATAGGTCCGCGTTGAATTGTTCAGTTTGGTTTGAGATTAAGGTATAGAAAGATGCCTTCTAGGGTAAGTGTTTATAACCCTTCGGCCCGCTCGGCCCGCGGGCTAAGCTCCGAGAATTAAATACATTCCGTAGTTTAACCAACGTAGCACAATATAGAACACGAGTTATCATACTAGAATTCTATACACGAGTATTTTTCAGTTTGGGTTTTTGCTCAGACATAGACTTGATCTAAATGCTGCAATAACTGCAACTATTTGGTAATTGCTGCTGCCTGAAGTGATTCCTGTTCCAGCTAACTTTTCCTCAGTGTTACACTTGTATTTCAGTGCGTATAATAACCTCCCATGAATTAATACATGAACTGTTCTGTCCACTTCAAACTAACCCTAATTGGCGTAAGTAAGTACTCCCCTATGTAGTTTGGTTGCACAGTATTCTACAAGTTGCAGGCGGTTCAAGCAAACGTTTTAACACATGCACTTTGAATCCAAAATGTTTGGTATTTTTACCATCCAGATAACCAAAAGCCTTCCTTAAAAAGAATCGAACTACAGCATTAATCACATGCCAGACGTGCTTTAAATGCCTAAAATGTTGATTCAACAGTTTTTTGAGAAAAAACAGGCAAATTCAAATTATTCCACACAGAAAATATATAACCATTTTATTCCAAAAAAATCCGAGCAGAAAAACTACATTGTTCGTTTATGAACAACAGTGAGAACTTTGATCAACTTTGCAGATTTCATTGTCAGAAGTATTGATGTTCAAATGGAGCCAAGCTGCAATTTTTGAAGGCATTTGCTTATGTAGTCATTGTAAAGACTGCATGTTTCCAGCTTTTATCAACTCGATTTTGATGATTCCACCACGATACAAAAACTTCGCCTTCAATTTCGTAAAGATTTCAATCATTTTGGGTCTAAAGCTGCTTCGTTCTTTTATCTTTAATGATAAAATTTTAAAACTGTTTGTAACATGTGTGATTGGAGTGATTTATGTATTTAATCTTGTACTTGTTGCATTTTTCATGTTCTACACCACTTCAGTCCCCGATGACACAGAGACTGACATTACAAGTAAGTCCAAACTGAAGTGACAGCTCTACTTCAGTAAATCTTTCATCCAAGCGTGACTATACACTTCTTTAACTAGAGTTGCAGGCGATAAAGTGAATTGGGAGGGAATGGATTCAATACGAGGGGAAGTTTGAATGATGAACCAGTTTCAAGGGCTTAATTACTGCTATGTCTTGTCTAATAAATAATCGGAAGTTGGGTAATTCCGGTACACAAGTTAACAATTAGATATGTTCTAAAACGTATTTATTTTTATCTTCAAACAAAGAACTATTACATTAAACAACTCCAACTGCCGTGTGAAAATGACTAATGATAATAATAATGATAGCAACAGTTCAAATAATAACTATATTTCCTGAAGATAAGAATTTTTACCTTTAAGAGCCTAAAAACCTGTGATCTAACAAAATCAATTTAATCATTGTTATAATTATTATTCAGTTATCACTATTAAAATTAATATTGTTAATGATATTATTATTTGATTAAAGACAATTTGTTAACACGAACATTTTCTAACCACTTAAGTAATAACAAATTTTTATTTCGAGACTAACCGGTTTGTGCTATTTGTAAGCAATTTGCTGTTAAATATTTGATATATAATATAACAATAAATGATTTGTGTTGCGCCTTTTCCCAAGTTCAGAGATGCCGTTACATGTTGCATAAAAGTTTAAAACCTAAAATGTAGCACTTATAAAAAAAAATCAGCAATAACTAATAACAAAAAATAACTAATATTAACTAGTTAAACAGGCCTGCCTAAAAAGATCTAGAACCGTAATTAGTAATTAAAATAAAAGTTTAACTAGTTTTTAAAACTCAACTCGTTACGTTTTCAAAAATCAAGCCTAAGTAAACATTAACTTTAGATTTTCTTAAACTGAAAAACCTATCACATTAATTTTTTTTTAAATTAACTTTCAAATTTTGGAGAGGATTTTGATTTACTTGAGCAGTGAAAGTTGAGTTTTCTCTTTTATCAGGTTAATTGAAAAGAAACAGCTCATATCTGTGGCGGATCCAGGGGGCTCACATGACTCGACCGAACTCTCTTAACCCAAGAAAAAAATTGCACAAAACACGAGCGCCTAGCATATTTGTTTCTAAAAAAATGAAATAATTGAAACCCCTAAAGCCATCCTCCCCCTCCCCCCGCGCCCGCTAAAATCCTGGATTCGCCCCAGTATATAAAGTTTATCTGAAAGATTTGTATTTGTCCACACACTTATCATGTCAGTTTGAGTACACAACATACTCTCATGTTTGTGACAGTGCACTTCATTGACCCAACACAGCTGTTCTTTTTCGACTTAATCCGGCTTTTCAGCTCATGCTTGTCCACTGCTGCTGCCGCTGTGGTTTTGCCGCAAACCAAATTGCTTATTTTGCAGTTTTGTTCTGCAAACGATGCTCTTAATGCTTTCCTTACATAATTGCACGACTGATTTGAGCTGCTGGCGTTACATCGACTTGTTTTTATGTTGAGTTGCTGAACCTTTTTGCGCTGGTTGGCAATTTTTGCCTAACCCTAACCCCGATGCTGTTGCGTGTCCGAACGATGTTGTTGCGACTGTTTTTGTTGCAGGGCTTAAATGCGTTTTTAATTGGTCAGTTTCTCTGCATGGGCGCCGTTTTATCGTAAATTATATTCGCAAGTTTAAACATAAGAAATGCTGTATACTACTATGTTTCGTTGCTCCGATTTGCGTTGCACTATTTCGTTTTGCGTTGCAGTACTTCGCTTTTGCGTTGCAGTATTTCGTTTTTGCGTTGCAGGATCTCGTTTTGCGTTGCAGTGTTTCGTTTTACGTTGCAGTGCTTCGTTTTGCTGTTATAAATGTTAAGTATTTTTGTGTTAGAGCAATTCTATTGCATCTAATTTGTGTTGCGGATCATTTTTTATTGTATTAAGCATTTTTTCCTTCCATTTTATGTTCAAGCTTTTGTGGCTTACAACTGCTTTTCTTTTCAGTTGTTCGTCGTGGCAAATACTTGCTGCATGTAGTTTGTATTTTTATAGCTGCTGTTTGTGTTGCGTAAATACTCATTCTCCTTGCATTCATTTTGGCCTTTGTTTGATATTTGGCAATCTAAGCCTTGCTAACCTAACACACCGGTGACTTTCTTACGCAAAACTTCGCGAACAAACCTTTATTATGCATTATGTCAGGAACAGTTGTTATAACATTTGAGCGCTTCAATATTTATAAAGATCATCCGAGTATAGGTGAAGACGAGCGATTTAATAGTTCATAAAAACGAAAATTGTTGAATTTATATCATCATAGAGAAAAGGGGTTGTCTGGTTTAGAAGTGAGACAGGCCCATAGTCTTTTATTCGATTATTAACCTACTTACGCCTATTTACTAACCGGTGAATGAGCGAGGTTGGACTTACAGAAAACAAAATGTCAGTATTTCGGTTGCTGGCCAAAGATATCTGCTTTTGCTATAATGTTTGGCTTTCAATAACGGAAATTATGGACATCGCATCGAAATAAGAGTTGCAGCGGCACTACACAAACCAAAAGACAACCGGTCTCGTCACCACTAACCAACTAACTTGGATATTTTGAATCTAACCGTGTTACCCGGATGTTTTGGATCTAACCGTGTAACCCGGATACTGTAGTCAAGAGCTTGTTACTGAACTTCAATGGAATGTCACGCTTTCTCCAGGGGACCCCCAGGTCGGTGCACGAACACAAGACGGTCTGAGCGCTGGAGTGATAGCCGCAATCGTGATTGTGATCATCCTTATCATTCTCATCGCCATTGACCTGTTCTGCTGCTACTTCAACAGCTGTGGGCTGTTCTTCTGCTGTCATAAGACCCTCTGTGGGGGAGGGGGAGGGGGAGGAAGCGCCACCAAACGTAAGTTTAACTTGATGTAAGGGCTGTATATGTAAGCATGAGTAATATTAGTAGTTGCTTTAAAGTATCTTCTTCTCTGATTACCTTAGTTTCAAACCATGAACTATTGTTGTTCAAAGGTTTGAACTATTGTTGTTTGAAAGGCTTAAAAAAGGAAATCTACTGAAAGTATTAATTTATCTTAAGTGTCTATTAGCAATGGAGAACCGTGTTACTGGTGGGTGAAGGGTGAGGGAGCCTAAAATTGTTATATGTTGTTTGCTTTGTGTTGCTGCTGTTGTTATTATTATGTTATGTTAGGTACATAGTTTTGTCCCTCAAACAAGTTATTTTATCCAATAAGGATTTTTTAATTTGTGCCTACTCGTTCGATTTTCTTCAAATTGGCAACGAATCTTACACAACACAAAATAGCAGCCTGTTAACTTATGCAAAGATAAAAAAAAGTAACCAGAGCGGAGTTCTATGTGTTCAAACTATAGGAAGATACGTGATAACACCTTAACTTATTTGGGTTGTCGCCTTTACGGATATTTTAGTTGCTGTTACCGTTTCTTCCGTTGTTGCTGCTGCTGCTTCTGCTGCTGCTGCTGCTGCTGCTGCTGTTGTTGTTATTGTTCGGTGTTATTTTGTTTTCGTTGCTGTTGCAATTGCTGTTGATGCTAGGGTTGCTTGCACTGCAGCTGCTTCAGACGTTTCTCTTCCAAAACCTATCAGAGAGCGTGTCTCCTTGGAGTCCTTAGTGGATGTTGTTAAGGAAAATCTTATATGACCGTGATGACCTCGCTATGTACTGAGTACCGCGTTACCGTTTTGTATCTTATTTTTTGCTTTCTATTTTAATTTCTTTCTCTGTGTATGTAACTATATGTATATGTATATGTACATATGTGTCTATGTATGTATGTATGTATGTATGTATGTATACACAGGGCCGTAGCAAGCCTTGGAAAACTGGGCGGGGGACACCGCCAAGAGTCGAAGGTGTGAGCCTTTTAGGGGGGTCCGGGGGCATGCTCTCTGGGAAATTTTTGAAAATTAGTTTGTCTAAAAACGTGTTT
>JAOBYF010004462.1:0-21570 GCA_025403605.1 Parazoanthus darwini
CACCATCACCATCACCATCACCATCACCATCACCATCACCATCACCATCACCATCACCATCACCATCACCATCACCAGCAATTTTGTATATGCCATTCAAGTACAGGTACTTTATTTATTTTTATTGTTATCTTTATTATTATCTACACCATCATCACCATCATTATTATTGTTAGTACTGTTCTTGTCATAATTATTATGGATGTTATCATTATTATTAAACTATTATTATTATTATTATTATTATTATTAATATCTTTGTTATCGTATCATCATCACTGAGTCACTCGATTTCATTGCAACCTTCAGGGCGGTGTAACTTTGATGGTGGACTGTGTGGATTTACGAATGATAAACTCGCTGATTTCTTGTGGACTTCAACCAGTGGACCAACCCCCACCTCGTACACTGGACCAATGTTTGACCACACTACCCTGTCCCCAAAAGGCATGAATCTCTTTATTGTTAATGTTCTTTTTATTTCTTGATTCATCACCATCTTCTTCGTCTTGTCTTCGTTTATATTGTTGCTGTAATTTCTTATTCTTATTCGTCTTTGTATTCATCTTTTGTCTTTCTTTATCTTTTATCTATACCGTCTAATTTTCTCTTTGTCTTGTTTTTTTGCCGTTCTCTCTTTCATTCTCTTTTTCGTTCTCGATCTTGCTCTTTTTCTCGTTCTCACTCGTGTTCTCGTCTTCTTTTCCATCTTTTTTCTCGCTCATGTTTGCGTTAATGTTCTTGTTCTTAATCTTGTTCTCTTTGTTGTTCTGTTTTGTCTCAATTATATCGTCTTCTTCCCTTGTGTTCTAAAAAGATTTTTCAAATTTCGTTTACTATTGATTACAGGTTCATTTTTGTTCATTGAAGCATCAAAAAAGAAAGAAGGAGACAAGGCGAGGCTACTTAGCAGATATTTCAAGCCAATGGAAACGGTTTGTCTTCAGTTTTGGTATCACATGTATGGCAAAGAGTCTGGAAAGTTAAACGTGTATGTGAAAACAAATCAAACTGAGCAGCTGGTTTGGAGTGAGGCGGGAGATAAAGGGGACAAATGGCTGTTTGGACAAACTGCACTCTCTGCAAACGACACTTTTCAGGTAAATTATATACTGAGAAACATCTGCACCAAAAGGAAGTACCTAAAATGATGTAATGTAACTTTGTACTGTTAAGCCAGTATAGATTAACTTTTAAGCACAAGAGTTGATATCAATGAGGCCATTGGTACCAAACCACAAATATGGAATCACTAACCTTCTTCTTTTAAGACGGACGCTGTTGAAAATAAGGTATCTGTTGTTAAACCCAACAACTTCAGAAACGTCACTAAAGGCTTTGCTTATGCTGTACCAGACATGATTTCCTGCTGGCACACAAATCGTTCCGTTACACAATGTTGCAGGGTAAACACAAGTTTTTTGCTGTACAAAAAATTGAATAATATGTAACAAAACTTTTGAAAGCGTTAAGTCTCGCAACCGAAACGGCACAAAAAAATACGCCAAAAGAAAAAATATCCACTATGGTTTTTAAAACGGCACGAAAGCTTTCAGAGTAAAAGAGACCCAACTGTAAACAGTGTAGACATGTGGCAGAGTGATTAGCAGATTCGAATTCACTTATTGAGGACTTTAAAAAATGCCAACAATAAAAACTAAATGGAAAGTAAAGGAGTTAAAAGTTGGCTAGATACAAGCGTGGCCCGGAGGTGGTTTCGAACACGTGATCTTGTCCGAGTTCGAGCGTCAACTCGCTGAGCCTGGGCAGAGCCACGCCCCCTCGTACAGATCCAAATGAACGATGTAGTGAGGGGGGAGGGGGGGGGGTTTCGGACAGATATCTGGACAAGGTGGAGGTTTAGAGACAACTTTAAGCGTTAACTACAAGGCTACATTGTCTAAGCTTTGGTATTACAATGATTCTCATTTAACAATCGTATCGCAACAGACTTTTCACTCAGAGAGAATTTCAGAAGTTTCATTCATTTTTATTTACCTATAGGCGAAGCAGAATATTTAAACCAAGAACATAATGGTCTACATTATCTTGTTTTTTCCTTAACTTGTCCTTTTTTAAAAAGAAAAGGTATGCTCAAAATATTAGCATTTTCTCAGTTCACTTTAGAGGGTTCGACCAAACCGCCCCTAGATCCCCCCAAGATACACTTGCGTCCTTCAGTCTAAGAAAGTATGAAGTTCTTTCTTTTCCTATTTATTCATGTCACGTCTAGGTTTTCTTTTCGTAAATAGATAAGCAATTACTAACCGAGCTAGCGTTAATAATAGAAAATTGCTGGATTGGTGGGTTTTTTCATAGGTTATCTTTTGATTTGGTTGTAACTAAGCTTTTTGAACGTTGTTTTCAAATCCTGTTTTAGTTTGTAGTTGAAGGAGTTGTTGGCAATGGCTTTGAAGGAGACATAGCAATTGACGATGTCAAAATTATGGATAACTACTGTTCCACTGTTAAGTTCCAAGGTAAATAGCTGGTAACTGTTTTATAAAACTTCTTAGTAAAGCATGAAATCAGTCAAGTTACGAACAAAGTGCCTTCTATTTCATTCTCTAAATATTCAAAATTTACTGATCTTTAATTTTTTTCATTTACCTATACATCTACCTATATTTGATAATTTCCTCAAACTAATAAATATATTTTTCTTATCGTTTATTCCTCACAGAAACGCCAGATTGCACTTTTGAGAGCAACAAATGTGGCTGGATCGGAAACAGACTATGGAAGATAAGCGACGAATTCATGTCCCCCCTCGGATGGAGGGCCAAGCTGCGTAAGTGTTTTTACTCGTTATCATGTTCATTAGGTGTTTTATCACATAATTCTACAACCGTGGACAAAACTGTTGGAACACCTAGCGTCTCCCGCTCCCCCTTTTCAATGTTGAAGTTGTCGCGAGCGAGTGTAACGCTTAGAACGCCTCGACATTAGATTGGGGTGCGAGGTGTTCCAAGTACTTTTGTCTGTGATTCTATCATGGACAAAACTTTGCATTTGGTTTGCATTCAGTTTATTCAATAACTAGTTGCTAGTTCTTGGTATTATCGTACAGCCCACCCGTTAATAATAATGGGAGTTATGAGTAGTTAGATATAGTTAGTTAGTTTAGAAATGTTATAGGGGAATAATCGTGTCCAGTTAAAGCCACGCATTCTATTAGTTCTCCTGCATAACATACCCTTTTTGTCCTGTTAAAAAATTTACTTAAAAGTTCCAAATCTGTAAATGGCCTGTCTCTTGACTATATTATACTCCAACTCACTCATTGTTACCACCCCATTCGTCAACTAGGCTCAAACGCTCACAATTCCCTTATCATTGTCCGTGCCATGAAAACTGTCACCGCTTTTGATCATCGTTCTTTTTCTTTCACTGCTTGCCAATAAAGTAAAGTAAAAAATTAAAGTGAAGCATTTATATAGCGCCCTCTCTATATACATATTCAAAGGCGCTTTACAATGATCATTTACCCCCAGCGGACCGGAAGCATATATAGGTGCCACTGGCAGCCGCTTCTAAGCGGTCCATGTATGCTGGTACTCATTTTACCGACCTCGGAAGGATGGAAAGCTGAGTCAACTTTAGCGGGAAAGAAGGTCAACCAAATATTCAAACCTCGACCAGGCCGGGGATCGAACCGGTGACCTTAGGTTGGGAGGCAGAGATCTTACCACTGGGCCAACCCCTCCGAACATAATGAAACTGGCTCCCTAAATCTCTGAAACAGTCTTCAATCATTTAAACGTTTTAAGTTAAATCGGCTCAAGCCTTTTTGTTTGAGGAAGATTTTTGGTCTCAATAACCTATTCAGCTTTAACTACTTTTTGTATACGCATGAAGTTTGATTTATGTGTCAAAAGAACATTTACAATTATATCATCATCATCATAATAATAATAATAGTAATAATAATTATTATAATAATAATAATAATTACTATTATTATTATTTTTTAATATTGTTGTTATTATTATTTTTATTATAATCTTAAGACTTCTCTTCAAGGAAGTTGTCTCAATTACTTATTCAGTTTTAACTGCTTTTTGTAAAGGCAAAGAAATTTATTTATGCGTCATCATTATTATCTGATTATTGTTATCTTTATTATTATATTCAATATTGTCACATTTATTACTGTCATTGTTATTATTTGCCTTATTTACATGTAGAGTATCCTAACAACGTAATATATGAAATTTATTAAGCAAGTACAAAATACAAGGTCTATTCCTAATACAAGGAATATATTATGTTCTAGAACACGTTCTGTGGAAGGATAAGTTCTTTTTCGAATCAACAATTTCAAGCCCACTTTTTAATGTTGGAGAAGGAGGTCATAAATGCATGCGTTTCTGGGTCTACTGCAGCTTCCATACCTGTCCAGTATCACTCAATCTTTATCTCAGTAATGGCAGTAAGTGGGACGGCGAACCTCCTGTGTGGAGTTTCAACTCAACTGGGTTTGCTACTTGGCGATATGTGCAAATTCCTCTGAATAAATCCTCTGGAAAACTGAAGGTTAACAATAAAAATTTACATTGATATTTTTATTACTTTTTCATTATTTTATGGAAAGACTAGTTCGCGTGTTCTGATTAGTTTTTGATAGGTTTGGATTCCCCTGTAATGCCCACAGATATTTAGAGATACATATGAGTATCTCAATATATATAATAGTATATATTTTGGTTTTTACTGTTGTTACCGTTAGTAGTTTATTGGCCGGTGAACAGCCACATACTGGATGAACTGTAATAAAATTGTTATAATTATTTCGCAAACTCTGCTATCAAATTTTTTGGCAACGTACCCAAATTACCATTTTAGTTTAACAACTATCTCTCCCTGAACGTAAAATTCAATTCAATGTAGTTTATTCTTTTGGCTACTTTATGACTCGGCGCAAAGCGCAGAAAACAAAAGACACAAGGTACTCTAAAGTGTCTTGCACCTGGTACCTTCTACCTACCCACAATAATATCGAAAACCCACCCCACCCTGTAGTTACACCTTAGATTACAAATACTCCAAAAGAAAAAAAGAAATAATTGATGCAAGAAAAATAAGAATATTTAACAAGAACAGCATTCTTGGTTGACATTCACGTCACACTAAATTTTTGAAACAGGAGAGATGAAGTTTTTCTGAGTATATAGACGCTGGGAAAAACGCACAACTTAACGTAATTGTGGAACAAGATTGCATTTTGTAACGGAGATAAGGTACATTAGGCATAACCAAGATTTACAGAAGAAAGTATTGCTTTGATACATCAACATGACGGCCAAAATCAGTCTCAAATTTGCGACCGATAGAACTAAATTTCCAACTCGACCCATCAAGTATTGCTACAATAACAAATTAAACATAACTAAGTGTTTATCTTGTCAAAACATTCTAGCTTCTACAAGTTTGTTGAACTTTGTTGTTAGCTGAAGTCAGCCGCGATATTACGCTCAAACCGCCGGTATACCGGGCAATGATATTCAAGCACCCTTAACTCTGAATTAAAGCAAGTTTGCATCTTTAAATTTTGTTGAAAGCTAGCGTTAAAAACCAAACCCTAAATCACGTCAAAGGCACAACTTCATACACTACTTTCATAATTTTCTCCAGTGACCATAAACAATAACTTCAAGTCGAGGTCGAATTCCAAGTTTTCATACATTTGCTGTGTTTTGGCCCTACTGGCCTCGACTCGAGGTTTTGTTCATGGCCACTGGGGCGTATTATAAAAGTGATCTACCTAACCCGTACTTTTGATTTTAGTTTTTTTTTGTGACGTCACATGCTGACCACGATAAAGCATTTGAACAACGGCACTTACGTGGTATGATTTTCCGCTTACTTCTTCAGGCGACATTTGTTGACAAAGCAGCTACGCTGCTCTCACTCCTCAACCCCATCTTGGCTGTAGATGATGTATCGTTTTCCAAGGAAGAATGTGACGCCATCCCATGGCTTGGTCCTGCTGGTCTGTAAACTCCTTGTTCTTAACCTTTGCAAGTTATCGTAACATCGTAGAACCTTAAGAACAATGCACCTATCAGTATAAATCCAGAAACAAACGGCAATTGGCGGGGATTGTGACATTTTTCCTAGTACCGTTGTTGGTGAATGTGAGGTGGCGGTTGATCCCATGCTTTATTTCTCCCGCCGATGATAGTAACTTTTTAAGCGATTTGATCAATTTCATTATTGCTCCCTACCCCCCAGGAGTCTAACTTTTTATTCCAAGCCCTCTCTCCCTGGGGGCTTACACTGATAGTTGACTTGGGCCTGGGCCCTTTGGTTAAGGCGTTTGTTGCTAGGATTATAGGTTGTGGAACTCATTACTTGGGACCTGTGTTTGTAAAATCTCATCACCCCTCTCCACAAATTTCTTAAAAAATAGGTTATGAGAATTTTGATTATCATTACAATGAGTTCAGATCAGGTGATCAATTTCTTTATTCTCACAATCAATCATCTTATTTTGTATGGATACTGTTAGGAGAAGATAGATATTGATAAACTTGATGGTTATGTAAGGGCTATTACAATCGGATCATTTACTCTGAAGACGATTGTGAGTGAAATAGCTGGAGGGTTAAAAAGTAAAAAAAAATGTTTCAATTTGAATATCCAGACTTTATTTGCGTATGTACGCTGTTAAGAAGCTTTGGAACTGTTGAAGTCGTTTCTTCGAGATTTGTAGGACGCCTGTAGATCTGACATTTGATATGATAAGTTTGTACTCTTTCTAAAATATGCAAAAAAAAAACCGAAAAGTCTCAAAAGGAGTCCCTATGTCTAATAAAGCTGTTTTTCTGCACTGCATTGTTATATCTTGTTGGTTGTTTCCAAAAGAACGAAAACGCAGAGGCAACGAAGAGAATTCGGCAATTCACGAATTATCTGAATGGCGGTCAGGATGTGTTTTTCTCAGTAAAGTGTGAAAGATAACATTTGGAGTATTCGCAAATAAGTGACAGAGAACCAATCTTGGTTTTGGAATTATATCATTTTCTCTCCTAGTGAAGCGACGTCAACGAGCGAACCACAAACTTCAAACGAAAATAAATCACCACCAGAAAATGTCAATTTGTGGACTTGCAAGAACAAAGTATCATTTTTCTGCAATGCTCTAGACCTAACCTATGTTCAAAGAGAATTTTTAGGTGCAACTTGTCAAAATAGCAGAAAATCTCTTTACGAAAGTGTTATTGCTTCAGTGTGCGCTTGTGAAAACATTGAAACCTCTCATCAGTTTGACACTAACATTAATTTTTATCATTACTATTTTTATTGCTATTAATATTATTATTGTTGTTATTATTATTATCATTATTAGTATTATTTTCTTTTATAATCATTCTTATTCTTGTTATTGTTATTATTGCAATATATAAGTTTTGTTTTAAGCGATGTGTAAGTTTAATTGAGCTAATACAAGCATTATTTTGATATAACATGACAGCTACGAAACGTCGGTTTTATCATGGAACTATTAAGTTTAAACTCTTGTTTTGTTACGTTACAAATTTTCGTCTTAATTTGCGACGGATTCTTCCCTAATAACAGGGGATAAAAAGACATTCTCAATCGCAACAGAAAACTGTTTTTTAAACCAACAAAAAACTACCAAGTCTCAAAACCGGCGAAAAAACGAACTTTCCTCAAAATTTATTTCAGCAGTTTGACTAGAATTTAGCAACTGGTGCAATGCGACTATAACATTTACGAGTCAACTTGACACAAAGGATGTAAAAAGTCAATTCGATGCAACACATTTGAGAGTCAATAAATAGGACTCTACAGGCTGAAGGGTAAATTCGACGTAACAGACGTAAGAATCGATTAATCCAGCGTCGATGCCACGAAAGTAAGAGTCAAATAATTCTATAAAACGGACGTAAGAGCCTATTCGACGTAACAGACGTAAGAATCAATTAATCCAGCGTCAATGCCACGCAAGTAAGAGTCAAATAATTCTATAAAACGGACGTAACAGACGTAAGAATCGACGTAACAGACGTAAGTATCAATTAATCCGGCGTCGATGCAACGGAAGTAAGAGTAGAATAATTCTATAAAACGGACGTAAGAGTCAAATAATTCTGTAAAACGGACGTAAGAGTAAAATAATTCTATGAAACGGACGTAAGAGTCGAATAATTCTATAAAACGGACGTAAGAGTCAAATATATCTATGAAACGGAAGTAAGAGTCGAAAGTTTTTATGAAACGGACGTAAGAGTCAAAAGTTTTTATGAAACGGACGTAAGAGTCAAATAATTCTATAAAACGGACGTAAGAATCAGTTAATTCGACGCAACAAACATAAGAGGCGTTTGAAACGATGCCACGAAACTAAGACTCATATCGAGTATCATTTGAAATCGTCTGCATTGCAGGTTTAAATAAAAGGTTTCGGTTATGCGAACACACCGGTGCAGTCAGCATCAGTTGCTACAATGGCAAAAGTATTCACGTGATCACAGCCAAATATGGAGGTACAGCAGGTAATAAAGTCTGCGGTCAACTTCACGTAAAAAACTGCGAGGCGGCTTCCTCATTGCGCGAAGTGCGCAAATCCTGCGAGGGGAGTTCCTCGTGTATTCTTCTCGCCTCCAATAGCATATTTGGTGATCCGTGTCGTGGAATCGTGAAATATCTGGACGTCAAGTACGAATGTAGGCAAGGTATGAATTCCCGTAATACGTGTATCCTATTATCCAACCGACTCTCCATGTGAGGTATGTGCGAGGTTGGCGCAGTTGGTAAAATCTCTGACTGCCAACCAGTCGACCTCAGGTTCTATCCCCGGCCTGGTCGAGGGTTGAACTTTGGGCGGCTTTCCTTTTCAGCTCTATATTTGTAAAACTTACGCGAACACCAAAAATTTGAATACCGTTGAATCCTGGTTGAGAGAGCAAAATATAGCGTTGTATTGGATTACTAAAATTCAGGTCCAGTCTCTAATTCATTTCTAACCATACTCAACTGTTAATGCGCAGTGCACCAGTCATTTTGAATAAAGCCGAGCGCGATCGCGACATGATAAAGCAGTTTGACGAACTTCACCTGTGAATTTTGCAACCTAACTGACAGAGCAACGTCACGTGATCATTTATTTACAATGGAGGGGAAAAGTTGGATAATAGATATCGTATAAACAGCTTTTTGTGTGCTATGGCTGTCTAATGTAACACATATGTTAATGCAGTTAACGCAAAAATTAATAATGTTTGTTATTGTTATTTATGCAGTTGTTCTTATTGCTATTATTATTATCGTTATAATTGTTATTTGTATTGTAACGATTAACGAATCCAGTTCAGTTTATGATTTGAAAAATGCTCTAAGTTAACAGGAGTGCAAGAGACAATTGCTAAAAGGAAAATAAATTCGAATCATTGAATTTAATCAAGTTCTGATTTAAAAGTAACATATAACATAACAATTGTTGTTAAGTATTATTTTTCTAACAAATTTGATAACTGATAATAGCCTTCTCAAGAGCTATGTTTGAACTCGATCTTTAAACAAAGTTTTTCTCTGTTAATATCAAAACAGTCTCCAAACTGATGAAACTGCGATTTTCTAAAAGCAAAAACTTTGTTTTCAGCGGTTTCATGTCTGAGTTCATTCCCGGACTGTCCGAAGTAAGATGTTATCTAAGAACTATAGGAGACTTGCTTTGAAACACGCTTTGTAGTCGGAAAAGAGGGTTTTAGATTCGATATGGAATTCGCGAGGCCACCAGTGCAGGGGTAACTGACAATCAACTTTTACGAGGAATCTTGTTAACACTGACCTGGGTAGCGGGTTTGAAGCTGATCCCTTGTAATTAGTCGCGTTGATACAGAGAAAGATTAAGACCGTACTGGGAAGACATGTTGTAGTCACAATGAAAATTTCTTTAAAAGAAACGTGTTCGAATTTACAAATGCTAAAACCTCGTTGAAGTTTATTATTGCTCGATAAACTATATACTCAGGACATCTTTTTGAGGGATTTGATATCAAACTGCTCCAAGTACAATATCTGATACTCCGAGGGCTCAGGGGCACATTTTACGTCCTTTTCTCAAATCGTCTCTTATCGATCATTCGTAGTTGGCAGCGCCTTCATCTATCAACTACCGCGACATCTCCGCTTTATTTCGGCTGTTTGAATTGTTTGTCATAATAACTTCGGATTTTTTTTTTAAAAAAAACATTGCTTTTTAACAATACACTAGTTTTCCCTTAAAGGATATTTGCTATAACGGATGTGATAAACATCTACACTTGTGCTGTTTTTGTCCTGTGCTTTACTTCTCCATCTTGCCCCAAAATGTGATTGACATGAGGATTGTTGGTTTAAATTAGTTTTCACGCAACCTTTTCCTTAAACACGTTCAAAGATACCGTATCTTTGCCAAAAAGTCGAAACGCCAGAGCAAAAGAAAGTTTCACAATTACATTATTTTAACGGGGCTTGTCAAATAAATAGAATCAGGTTTTATATATTGCGACAGAAGTGGAATTGTCGTGTTTGATGACGATATCATTAGCCATATTTAAGGGAAATCTATTTATGAAGCAACAATTTTAATAAAGTGTATATTGTGTGTAGTTGGTTGATAGGCAACAGCAGACCGCTCACAAATAAAACTGCTGGTTAGATTCCATGACTACCATCATGGAGACCTGAAACAGATCTACCGCCTACCCTAATGATATAAGCACGGACTGTGTGATAAACCTAACATCGAGACTGGTTGCCGATACGTCATTCACAACAAACAACAACCGTTCACAGGACTACACCAACCCGGAACATCAGCCAACTACATATGACTAACCGGATTCAAATATTTTGCTGAATGAAATTCTATATTGCTGTTATTCAGTAAAAGAAAGCTTGACAAAAGTTTTAGGCGATTGTTATAATAATATGATTATGAATTTCGAGCTATTGTAGTGACACAGATGACGTCATCATATATTTCCCTCTAGAGTGCCTTCTCTTCAATAACATTTTCATACATTCCTAGACCTGTCTTTTTAATAATCACTAGATATATTTGCAACCTTCTGTTCATCATGAGAAAACACAAAGATTCTAAGCTGAAAATGATATTTTCCATATAAGGAGAGAGATGACACCATCAATGTTCACCAGAGTTTTCCTTCTTTAGCTTTCATAACAAGCAATCTTGAGAAATCATTTAAGGTGGTTCGAAACAGTTTCTGTTTTACATCGCCATTGAACTTTATGAAAAGCTTACTTGTTTAAAGCAAACGATACTTGCTACTTGTTGAGAGCTGATGTTACAAGTGTAACCGTGTTTTTCCTTCCATTCTTGTAAATTCTGGTGTTAACGTTTTAACTTAAAGTATTTGATCTCAATCAAAACAAGTTCTCGCTTTATTTGAGAAACGATACTAAAAAGCGCCTTCACATATAAATACATTTTGTATCGTTATTCGACAGATAACTGCAAATCAAAAACAACAAGCGGAAAATGTTGCGCTCTGCCGTTCACTTACTCAGGGAGAACCTACAAAGCTTGCACTACAGACAATCACCACCGCCCTTGGTGTTCGCTGACTCCGAAATACCAAAAAAAGTGGGAGAGTTGTGGTAAGTACTACGACTGATCGGGTATGTAATTTGGTTTTCAATGGTTTTTCACTATTTATTTGGCTAATGGATGCTAGTGTTAATATGAGAGGATATTGACGACGCTCTTTTCAAATCCTGTTTTATACTGAATGCTGCAAACTGGGATATAAACAAATATCAGTCGAGAAGGAAAACGAAATATATTTTGCTTTTAAGAGATATTTGCCAATATAGTTTATGCGCTATACAACTTCATGGACCTGAGCAAGAGAAGATGCGCAACTATGATGAAAGAAAAAGGTCATAGCTGCCCCAAAAACAGTCGTCGAGAGAGTATTGTAATACACAGTTTAATTAGGGAAATTACAATTAAAATTGACAAAACACAAATCAGAACTAATCACTGAATGATATTTTGTTGTAATGAGCTGTAATGAGAGACTAACTACACTAACCGTATCGTACACTCACACGTTATATTTCAAATCAGCGGCAAAACGATCCGGTAGAAGTATGGAGTAATTAACTCCTCGTGGTATTAATCACTACTTTCATAATTTGCCCCAGTGACCATAAACAAAAACTTCAAGTCGAGGTCAAGCTCCAAGTTCTCATAGATAAGCCACTTTCTCAATCATGCGCAGAGCAAAGTAACGGTTTTGCGGGTGGTCACAACCTCTGTTTACATCATTCTGTGACATGTTTAAGGTTTTATCTTTTACCTTCTTTCGAAAACAATCGATCTTCTTTCTTTCTTTCTTAACACCATATGCCATGTTTCCAGTTCGTGTGGCCCGCCAACAAAAGCAATAAAGTTGCTCCGCGCATGATTGTGAAAGTGGCTTATCTTTGGCCCTACTGGCCTCGACTCGATGGTTTTGTTCGTGGCCACTGAGGCATATTATGGTCTATAACAAAAAAATCGTAACTTGAAGTTGTAATTTCAGTGTTACGGTTTTCTAGTTGTAAATAGGAAATCTCGTTGAAAAAATGGGTTACGTTACAAAACAAATTGCCTTTGGGAAGAAACTGATAAACTTTTGCAATATTTTTGGTTCCAGAAATACCAAAACCAGTTGGAATATTTCCTTTGGATTATGAGAACGGCGTTCGCGATGTTAGCTCCAGCCGCACTCGTGATGGAATCATGGCAGGCGTGACCTTTGCAGCAGGCCCTCGCGGTCACGCACAAAGGTCGACACACTTTGTCGGCAACCATAGCTTTGTTGAGCTGTTTAACAATGGAGATTTGGACACCAAGAAATCGATCACAGTTTCACTGTGGCTATACCTTGAGGCATTTAGTGGTAATATACTTGGTTACCATGGCAAACAATGGAGGGCGATTTCTCTATTCTCGGAGAACGAGAGACTTAGTCTTTCTGTCTACCCAAAAGGCGCTTACTATTCCAACACTCCGCCCCTCCCTGGAGCTAAAATGAGCCTACACACCTGGTATTATGTGTCAGTCGTGTATGATTTTGAGAGCGGGATGGCCTCCCTGTGGATGGATGGTCAGAAGAAACCAAACACCATCTACGTGGGGAAGTACAAGCTGGCAACGAACCACAATATTCGACTCGGAGGCAGCCAATTAGTGGGGCGTGTTGGAATGCCAGTTTTTAAAGGACGAATGAGCTGCTTTCAAGTTTATGACACTGCTTTGAGCGAATTTCACATTAAGAAAGCCAAAAACACATGCTGGGACAAAGGTAAGGGAGAACGAATTTCACATCAAGAAAGCCTTTGGACGAAAATGTGCTATGTTGATAAATAAGGTGTCTAACAACAGCAAAAGCAACAGCAACTACTACTACAGTTTCTTTATCACTTTAAATGCAGTGTAATGTTTACAAAATTACTCGACTGAAAAAGGTGTTTCCCACCTAGAATAGCCTAATAGCTAAACAAAGTTAAATGGATGACATATTTAACAGCAGCAGCAATGGGTCGATATGGAGAACACCAATGGAAAGATAATTCAAACAAAAACACTAAAACAATGGGAAGCTTAGGACAGAAGGGTATATAAAAGATAGCGAGCTATATTAAACTGAGGTTTGCTGTTGTAAAGCATCATATCCTATTGGATGTTGATCAATGAAGTCAAGACCCATGTACACAAGATATGTGATTGCAATGCATCATTTCTTAACACGCTGTTTACGACACTACGTTTCCCCTTCATGAAGCTCAAACGTAATCGATTTTTGTTCTATCGCCATAAAATTTGGCACAGCGATAGTGTAATAAGTAAACTTCATAAGTTTGCCAGGAAAATGAAAATTGGAAATTCGATTTAGATTTTTATTTATTTATTTGTTTGTTTGTTTGTTTATTTATTTATTTATTTATAGGTAAAAGTTCTCCAATAATCCGCATGAAACTTTAATTTTTTTAATCAGTTATAAAAAATGGACGAAGTTCGTTAACAAAACCCCTGACACGTTATTATGTTCAAACTGTGTTGAATTTAGAATAATAACAAACGATATCAAAAATCAAAAACAGAGGGACTTGGCACTTCATGAAGGGAAAACGCGAACGAAAATTTAAAATACTGCTCAAGGTGTACTGCAAACTTAAAAACCTCACGACTGTGTCAGATGATTCCCTCATGACGGCTCGTTAGTGCCGAGGATTGGCGATATGGTACATATACTTACACTCATACTATACAAAATTTACTTCAGTTATGGGAGGTTAATTAAATTCATAAACGTGCTCAACGTCTGGTTAACGTCAAACATATTGTCCAAAGGTTTTTAATTAAACTCCCATAACTAAAACAAGTTTTCCAATGTACGAATTGAATAGTGTAACTCATCAATACATGAGATATGCATCGCCGTTTACCACTGGTGAACCCAGTCTGACGTTAATCATACCGGGTGACGTCAGTCGTGGGTTCGTCCCTCGAGGTAGAGCCATCTCCTCTTTCATTTTGCTTTGCTCATTCAGCCGCAGATAATTCAACATTATTATATGGCTGACTGATTTTCGCGCGCTCTGATTGGTAAGTAGCCGTACGGACCTCTAGTTCTAAAGCGGCCTTACTTGCTTCAAAGAATCAACAAAGCCGTATAATAAACATCTTATTAGCCACGTTTGCTCGGTCCGAACGGCAAGTTACGAATCCTCGTTTTTTCCTTCCATGTTTTCATGGCAAAAGCGCTTCGCGCTTGGGCCATAAAAGGAAAGAAAAAACTCGGTCCATAACTTGCCGTACAGACCTCGCACTCGGCTAATAAGAGATATTTATCCAGCAATACGATTTCCTTGGAGAATCGCGCTGCGAAACGGAGTGTCTTAAGAAAACCGATGACCAATATATTTTGTAACATTTTAAAGTGAAATAAAAAGGGGTAGAAAGTATTTATTTATACGAGGTAATACCTTTTACACATACTACTATTGAAAAGTGGCCCTCGCCATAATATCAGGATTACCTTTTCCTTTTAACGAAGTATGTGGGTTCTTTTAGAGTCCCTGAGCCAATTTTTTAAGGCGACTCTAAAATAAAAAAGAATTTGTACCTGATTCCTTGGATCGGCGATTAGAAATCTAAGCGACCAAGCAAACAGCGCTCACACAAAATTTGGAACGATTAATGGCGTTGTCATTGAACAAATAAACTAACTAGCTAACTATCAAAACTGACAAAGACTTATCCTGGGGTGCGGACGGCCATTGCAATCCGAATTCTCATAACCAGAGGTTAATGGCTTTTGCCAATCACTCGAAGACGGTAACTAAATGGTTTCCGTTTTCTTTTTGAAGCGCTTCTTCCTTGTCCGCTCGGCCGAGACTGGTGCAAGTGGGAACCAACCACTGATAATATCACTCACTGGAGACTGGGAAATCTTCAAGAGCTTGTGGAGACAAAGCATGTCATTGACGAATATAAGACAAGCTTTGGTGATGACTATGCAGGTAGGTGTACGTTTCTCTCTTGTGTCTTTATGAATCACTTATTGAAGTAGTTTTCTTAATGAAATTTTACAGTGCTACTACACAAACCAAGTCTTTACAGAAAACTTTTGTAAAAAATTGGCGGACACAAATCAACTCAGTGACAATAATAAGGGCTGAAATTTCCACAAATTTGAATCAATTCCAAGTTGTGAACTTGTATATGATCACTTGACCAGACGAAAAGGCGTTTTTAAGTATATCTCAGCACATAGTTTACTTTTACAACAGCGTAAATATTTATTATTAAGAACTTGTTCATATTTTAAATGTAAACTTTGTTGCATTTCAGCTTTTGGTGGTAAGTCATATTATTTATTTATTAAACCCTTAAGGACTGTTGGAGTTTTTTCTATTATGGTACGTAATGGCTTCAGTTTTGGTATTTGCTAACTGAGTTGGATTAGATAGAAAACTACAAAAGAACAACAACAACAACTATTACTTACGTGTGTCCGCAATGGGAAAAAACCCAAGGATACCTTCCATTTAGTGAAAGTTTCCTTTTCTTCAAAACTAGTGGGATTAACAAAGGGAAGAAAATACTCCAGAGGAAAATATCGTTACCTCTGAGGTTTTTCACATTAAAAATTGATTTTCATTTGCACAAAACTTTCGTCTTCAACCAAGTTGTCTTGCGTACACTCACGTCAACCACATTTCTGAAGACCTACGCACCTCACTGACCAATCAACTTACTGACCAATCAACTTACTGACCAATCAACTTACTGACCAGTCAACTTACTGATCAATCAACTTATTGACCAATCAACTTACTGACCAATCAACTTTCTGACCAATCAACTTACTGGCCAATCAGTTTGAAGCTACTTCCACTACAAGGAAAATCCTACTCTATTTGACATGAAAAAATTTTAGAATTACAAAACCGGAAAACTGAGTTAAATGCAAAGCACCCCGGTTTCGTAGAATTGTTTCACTGTAATCGGTTACTCTCACTGAACTATATCAAAGGTAATTTAGAGTTGTAGGTAGATTCTTTGAGTCTGATGACTATAACACTACCCGAGATTTTTTAAGGTGCGGCAGAATGTTTTCTTTCTTTGTTTCAGAGTTCGGCTATGAACTGCATCTTCCTACTTTGTCATCCGGTCACTTGTCGTTTAAAGATTTCCCAAATCTCCATAAGATGACGCTGTGTATCTGGTTGCGAACAAATTCGTCTGGGTTCATGATGCGGTATAAGGCAACGGCGAGTGAACAGCAAGATACAGGATATCAGATTTTAGTGCAAGACAATAAAGTCGAGGTGTCTGTGCTGGGAAACCAAAGGTATGTCTTAGTCAGTTGATCAAATAGAAACATTTTGGATAAAGAAAGCAGTTTGTTGTGTGTTGCGTTTTAACATTTGACTTGTTCTACGCTTGTAATACAATTCATCAATCTGTTTGTCTTTTACATTAACTTAAAGCAAAGATCAAACGTCTGAGAACAAAATGCCTTGATTTTAATTGTCACTTTCGCGGTCTCATACTTTTCACTTCAACACTGATAATAACAATAATTAATAATAATGATAATTACTTTAAAAATGATAATGATGTTATTGTAGAGACTTAACACCATGTATACGTGAAACGGCGGGACTTGAAATGAGAAGTTGTATAATAATCCATATCTTTGTTAAAGGACCAAAAATATGAAGATTCAGAGACAAAATGGATTGATATGCAGTCAAAACCAACAGAGAACTCGTCGCAATGTTGATCGCTCCTGTCGATTGCCATTTCACGTATACTTGGTGCTCAATCTTTCCTCTATTATTACTGTCATGCCGCTGTTAATCCGTATCAAGACATTTACACAAAAAACTAAACGGCATCATTTTTGCTTCGGAATCCGTTGGAAGTAGTTTCCAATGTAAATGAATATTCTGGTCAGTTGAATAGAGACCAGAAGGGAAACTTAGCACTTCATATATGTGAGACGGCAAATGGCAGAAAGTGAATTGAGAATAATAATAATAATAATAATAATAATAATAGTAATAATAATAATAAAATTTAATAACAGTAATAATAATAATATAAAATATAATGATAACAACAACAATGAAAATAATATTTCTATAGTGCTGATACTTTTACAGCTTAATGGCGCTTTACGACATCAGGGGGAAGCTTGGTTATATAATATACCTATAATTATAAAAAAAATACACCGTGGAAGAGTATAGCTAATCCTTAAACTTTAATGTTTCCAATTCAGACTTAGAAATCTTTAAAATCCGTGGAGGTCCTTCGAAATTCTTGTTGTTGCCGGCTGAAGAAATTTAACTGTCAAAAGTTTTGAAAAACATGGTATGCAAATTATAGTTTTAAGAAAGTTCTGGATTCTTCTGGAAAAGGATCTAGAAAGTCCCTGAAAAATCCTTGAATTTCATGTCGAGTTCAGCTGACCGGACCCTGTGCATGGTACTACTTTTCTCCTTTTTGTTTTCGTCTCCTTATTTTGCTTTTTATTTTTCTTTTAATCTTGATTATGTTGATCAAATTGAATAAATTACGTTTCAGCACCATACCACTCAATCTGATTGGTGGGCACTGGCATCACGTGTGCTTGAACTGGGTTGGTGTCACGAAGAAGTGGCAGTTTTATAAGGATGGAAACAAAGTTGCTTACGGGACTTCTGCAGGTCGCATAATTCCCGGTACGTAACCTGAAGCATGTTAGGGACTAGAACTCGACGGCTAAATCCGGTTCTCACTAGCGACGGAAGCAGAAGCGGAGGATACGGAGTTGACACAGAAGAAGCTTCCGTCCTTGTGTAAACCAAGAAAACAGAGACGGAAGCATGAACAAAAGCCAGATGGAAACAAAGAAGGGAACCGGCGTTTCTTTTTTCAGTCGCCTTCTCTGGTTTCGTCACTTCTGTCGAAATTTGAACCAGAATGACGGAAGCGAAGACAGAAACTAAAAATGAACCAATCACAAACTGTTTTTCTAGTCCTTCAATGAATCGAAGTAGGAATTGAAGCGAGGCTTTAACTTTTGCCTCCGTCGTGTTGGTTCACACTCGGGCATAAGTCCTTTTCGCTCCTTCTCCACTTCCGCTACTTTCATGGATTACTATCATAATGTGCCCCAGTGACCATAGAGAAAAACTTCAAGTCGAGGTCAAGTTCCAAATTATCATTAATTTTTTTCTGTTTTTCTGCTTTTCTTGCCTCTACTGAAAGTTTTTGTTCATGGTCAGTTGGTCGTATTATGAAAGAGGTCTATCTGAGTTAATCGCTAGTGTGAACCAGGCTCTATGAAGGAATTTTGCTCGATCATTCTTGTTCTGCCCCAAACTTCGCGAAAACTAAACAATTTGGCTAAATTCTGAACTAATCGTGAAACAGTTTGTAGTTAACGTTCATTTTTCCTGCATAACCGAAAACTGGCACATTTTACGTTGTATTCTTAAACGCAAAATGGCCAGGCGGTCAGCTCTAAAATTGTTATAATTATAATTATTATTATTTATATTATAATTACTATTAATTATGTTATTATTATTATTACTGCCATTGCTATGCCTTTTTTGAACTCACTTGTTTCTTCTTGTCAAGGAGGAGGAGGGGATATTGTCTTTATCAGAACTTATAATTCAACAATAATTTTCATATTGAAAACGTAAAATGCTATTGGTCAGAATCTATCACATGATACACGCTTGCATTTTCATTACAGCCGGGCCAATGACTGTATTAAAACCATGGCCAGCCATTAAAATGGTTTTGCTTTCTTTTTGGTTGCGAAAAAAATGGCCGAAGTTTTAACTTTCAGGCTTGGAACAACAACAAAAGAAAAAAAAGACGGAACTAACAAAAAGTTCAAAACCGCAAAATACAAAGAGTTCACCATTTTTTTTGCCTTTTTTCTTCATTGCGTTCATCGCTTGCGCTTTGCCGCTCCATTTTTACTGAAACATAAAATAAATAAACCCCCTCTGCGCTGTTTTTGAAGCAGCGTTTGAGAAAGTGTCCTTAAAATTTCATATTCACTTCGGCTCTGCCGCGAGCAAATGTTCACTTTTCGGACACTTTTTCAGCTTTAGGTATGTGTAGCTCGATACAAAAAGCGCAGAGGGGTTTATTCACTAAATTAAAATAGCACACACCAGGAAAACACAAGTGAATTAATCCCCACCGATGTGTTTTAATGCTTTAGGGAATGGAGTTTTGACATTGGGCTTCAACGTGTCTTCCAGTGTAAGCGGTTACTTAGGCGCGATAAGCGGCCTTAACTTATGGGACTATAGTTTGTCTGCTGAGCGCATATCGAGTATGGCCTATGGCTGTGGTTTTGAGAAAGGAAATGTTCAAAGTTGGTTTAGACACGACATCACTGACACCGAAAGCGTGAAAGGGGACGTAAAGAAGAAGAAACCAGCAGCCTGCAGGGATAGGGGAGGTATGAATTATATCATGCTCCTCCCACTTAACTTTGATAGCTCTATTTAAACACACTACACTGCAGGAACCAAAGAAAGGCTCGTTTAAAAAAAATGTGTGTGTACTTGAACGACTACAAGTTTTTCTTCACCAGCATTGCGACCTTTCACCGTACAAGCTCTTTTCTTTGTAAGAACGAACTTTACAAGGTCACAGAAGTTAATATTTGCCCAAATTTAACCCTTTCTGTCACAGCCAGCTTATTAAATTGTATCTTCTCCTTACAATATCCACACAAAATGAAGCACTTGGTTTTAAGAATAAAAGAACTGATCACGCAGAGCAAACTTTCTAAGATGAAGAACAAAATTTCTCCCAAAATGTTTAAAGGGAAATTATGGAAACCGTTTAGGAGAATTTAGCAACAGATCACATGTCGTGTTTGGGGTGGAAAGAGAAAAAAAAACAAGTTAAGAACATTGTCAGGCGATCCTGAATATCCAGATTTTTTAAACTGCAACAGTTATTTTATGGATAAAAAAGAACAGTTTAAAAACAATTTGAGAATCGGTTTGTCAAGAATTTAAGAACACCGAGCCTCGGCCAAAGTTAATTGGTTTTTATACAAAAAGCGTGTTTTTCCTGAAATACCTGCCCTACCTCGAAAACTGCTGATCTACGTGCATATCATTTTTACTGCTTAGTTACTCAATTAAAACTACTAAGTTTGTTAAATATCACTAAATATGCTCCCTTCTCACCTACTTAATAAGCAAACTGGCTGCTTATGAATATCTTACTCCTTATCCAACACTAACGGACTAAGACCTACGAGGTCAGATCCTTCGCATTTGGGTCACTTAAAACGTCTGAAACTCTTTAGCTCTAATAGCAAGTTAGACTCCGTTGCCTGTTTTACTGAAGTTATCCCAGACTCCGTTGCCTGTTTTACTGAAGTTATCCCAGAAGACTCATCTCCGTAGAAATCTTTCTTTGAATCACAAGATTTAAAAAAGACATTTTTTTATATATTAGATATTTAACCCTCGAACGTCAAAGGGTAGGAGGGGTCAAATGGACCCCCAAGGTTTTTCCATTCTAAAATCTATAGCTTTAAAGCAACGAAAATGAAACTTTCAGTACCTGTAATCCAATCATGAACACATCTTTTGACGTTAATAAGCTGACGTCATATTTTATAATTATGCATAATTAACTATCCAATTTGAAGTTTGATTCTGAAAACGGAATTTTTATGACAAAATTTGTTCTATATTATGCTTTTCCATTTTATTCTTAATTATTTTCCTATTTAAGGCTGTAATTGCATGTTTTCTACTAAATTCAAGCAAATCTGCTGCAATTATCACAAAAAGAAAATTTTCAAAAAATCCAAGATGGCGGCCAAGATGGCCGAAACAACCGTTGCCATAGAAACAGTTCTTAATTAAAACTTGATCGTTGTTGTAATAAGCTAACCCAAAGCTGCTTACGTGCCAAAGCTAAATCTTTTACGTCCAACCATTTGTAAAATCATAGAAGGAAGGTCAATCGATTGACCAACCCCCCCCCCTTTTGGGTTA
>JAOBYF010004463.1:0-13596 GCA_025403605.1 Parazoanthus darwini
GGCGGGGGTTCGATCACATTAATACAGTAAATGTATGACACTTTTGAACAGTTTAGACAAAACTTGTTAGGTTGTTCCGAGAGAGCGCTTTTAGACGAGAAAAAATTCAGTCTAATGTGACACATCAATCCCCCAAGCAATCTTAACAGGAGCAGCTTGTTTCTGGAGTTACTTACTGCCAACAGGCAATGCCATATTTTGTGTACAGTTTTGACCTGTTTTGCATAAATTTTCAAAAACGGAAAGGCAAATGGAGGGGCTGCTGAACAAACTTGTGACAGTCCGCAGTTTAGAGGAGAGCTCAACACAAATTGTTTGCGTCTTTAAAATAAAAATAGTATATTTTATGTATGTAAAAATGCATCATTTTCGACGAAAATGGCGTACTTCAACTTTCCTCGATTTTGAAAAATATAAAGCGCTGCTGAACGTTTCAATGTAATTTTCGAAAATAACTTGCCATAGAGGTTATTTAGGCAAAATATGAAGAAATCCGAAATTTGACGACACACGGACAAATTTTGGTTCTTACTGACATTGGCTCTTAACAGCTCATATTTATCTACATTGGTGTTTATGAATGCTGATTTAACATAAAAAACGGTTCCGTTGTCATTTCAACCAGCGGGGAACTGCGAGTACGAAAACGGAGTGTTGCAATGTGGCCGATACTTTGAATCTGATTCTGATGTCTTTTACAAACTTGTACAAAAGTTCTGTGGACTTGTTGAAAATCCCACGTTAATTCGTCAATTGGTCCGTCCCTAATCTTGGCCAGGCTTATCAACATTTTTCCTTTCTTTATAGTATCATTACAAAACAACTTGATTGTTTTTAACAATTCGAAGTTGATCACCCAATCCAAACTCTCTAACTTGAAATGAAAAAGTTGCATAACTTATTACTTTGAAATATATGGAAAATGTAGTGAGAATTAGCAGTTCGTAACTTGGCACTTTAAAGTGTAATTGTTAAAGTATCTTTGCAATCTTAGCTTGCATGACGCTTAGTGCATTGTAATGGCAGTAAAACATCGCCATTCAGCTTATTAAGGTCAAAACAGCTAGTAATTGTCCAAAATTTGAGGTGGTGGAACTACAAATTAACACTATAAAAATTTAGCGTCTCCCTAAAAATGAGTCGTACAACGTCTTTGCTGGGTATGGAGACACCTGTAACTTCAACCAAATCGGGTGGGCGCTCTTGCGAGTTGAGGTGACTCAGTCATTCATTGACGAGTGTGTGGGCCAGAATGTGCCGATCTAGGATTGGCCTTCAATCCCATTGATCCTCTGACCCGAGGAACCAGCCATCATCATCATCATCATCTTACAATAGTCCTCAGTAAAACCTAAATAGTTTTAACTAGCAATATTGGAAACATAATCTATATCGGAAACATTATATTCCCAAGACAAGAAAAATGTATGATCGTATTTGGTAATTAGTTCAAAAGTTACATCTGCCATGCTGCTCTAAAAGACAATTGGGTTATTAGACTTTAATATGGAGTTTTAACCAGAAATGAAGACTAAACATTGTTAAATTCTATGAAAAAGACTCATATTTTGGTTACAAACTAACCTAAAAAGGTGAGCAAATTGTTAACTGCAAGATCACAGAGCACTGAAATTTTGCTGTAAGCTGAAACGTGTCTTTCGGCAGCTGTCAAAGTCAATAAACCTCATTTAGATGGACCTATTAATTGATTACTGAAAAATACTCATTTCTACGTGATAACAGAAAACCCTCCTTCAGGTCCTCTTATGATGCATTCATTTAGCTTAAGCATTTGCTAGACTCGAAGACCCTTCAATTTCCTGTTGTGAATTGAAAACAGGTTGTAGCCTCTTCACCTTTCTGAAACTGCATTTGCTCATAGAAACAGCTTGGCCATGACATATTAATGCTCTTATTGTGAGGTTATAACTTCGCTTTAGCTTCTTCCCTAATTAACGTTATCAATTGTGTCTTTACTTTAGCTGATTACACTATATAACATTGCATTAGAAATGAAGCCAGATTCTGATATACTAAAGTAAGTCTCTATATTAAGTTACGTATGTTTTTTGCTGCAAGCACGCTGTAAGGCTTTATAGATTAGACAATGTGACCGAGCCAAAGTTTGAGCTACGAATGCTTTTTCTTTAGTGAATGGTAATTTTTATTCGATCCGTTTAACTGGCACATTATTGTATATACCCCTATACTTAGTGATACATGTATTTTATATATAAAATTCCTTGGAATCGACTGTTCATCCATGCGGATGAGCTGAGCTTGAATCAAAAGTTAAGTTAAGTTTGAGTTAAAATACTAATAAAAGGTACCAATTAAAATTAGAAATATCCAATCAGAGTTATTGTGACTGGCTTGTGGATTTCAAAGTACATACGCGACGCAACTGAAGAAAGACGATCGCCGTCTTTGATTTTTGCTTGCAGCTTTGCTGAGAAGTTAAATTCGCCAGTTTCAGGTCAAAATATTTTGCTTTGTTGCTGATTAAACAATAGTAGTAAGGCAAACGGAGAACGGAGGATAAACTGCGTTTATACCAGCTGCTACAAGATACGTTTAGTTTGAGTTGACACCCTGAAACTGCAAACTGTCTGCGCACACCTGATTAAATCCATGGGTGTTACGAAAACGACGATCTCGAAAACAAAGACCGAAGATCTGCAAAACGAAGACCATTTTTCTAAATCAAAATATTAAATAGCGGACAACAACAGTTAGTAGAGATAAACGTTCTCTGGTAATATATATTTTTCTTTTCTACAAATTAAACATCTTGTTATTGATTTTCAGCAGCGGGGTAGATATTGATACCAACGTGGAGGACTTAACTATTCTTGAGAAGAAGATTAGCAGGTAAAATTAGAAAATTGTAAGACATTGTGGATTATGTTTCAAATCAAAGGCTAACAGTTTTGAAGGTTTTGAAAAACAACTGAAGATGACCGCACGGACGAAAACGTTTTAGTATCTAAAAGAAGATTTTTATGTTTAAGAAAATACTTGCCTCTAATTTTAGACATTTTACAAGCAAGATATTATGACATTGCGGGTTATAGAAAAATATTTTTCATATTAAAAAATATGCCAACAAAGACCATAGTTAACAGGCCCCTTTCTAACTTTCTTCTTTTGAAGGGCTGGGGAAATGAAAAGTACGTTTATGTTTTTTTCTTCTACAAGAGCAATTTTATTAAAAAGCAAAAAAAGTTTTAAAGCAAAAAAAGTTACGAAATGTAGTTTAACTTCAATATTCTATTAATTTAAGACGATCGTTAAAGTCAACCATTCAAATTACTAAATTATGTGTTAGCTAACACAACGTATACAAGGATATCTTACTATAACTCACCTAAAGTATACAAGTGACATCGATTTCGAGCACAATATATGCCTTGGTAGCCTCTGATGCAGCCTGGGGCCTTTGTGTTGCCGTACGGCGCATGGACGTTGGGTAAAATAATGTCTGTATAGGGACTAACTACAAAATCTAATTTTAACGTGCTCAACATATAAACATTTTAAATTTTGTTCATATACTTTTTTGGAATTTCTAACAATCTTGCTTCATCAGGGTCAAACAGTACGATGATACCTTCAGCGATGCTCTTGCCCGTCCGTCGTCGCGCAGGCGAAGACGGAGGCGCAGGCGTAGAAGATCTAGCGATCATTGGTGGTCCAGTGGCTGGTGACGAAACATCTTAGGTACTGCTTAGTTCCAGCAAAAGCAACAACATAAGCAAAAACAACAGCAACAACAACAACAACAACATCAGCGGCAACAACAACAGCAGCAAAAAAAGACAATAACGACAACAACAAAAACAGCAGCAACTACAGCAGCAAAAACAACAACAACAACAACAACAACAGCAACAACAACAGTAGCAGCAACAACAACAGTAACAACAACAACAACAACAACAGCAGCAGCAGCAGTAACAAAAATATCAGCGGCAACAACAACAGCAGCAACAAAGACAATAACGACAGCAGTAACATGAATAGCACAACAACAACAGCTTTAGTAGCAACATGAAAACCAAAGTAGCAACAACAGCAGCAACAACAACAGCAACAGTTGCAGGAAGAGCAACAAAAGCAGTACTAACAACAACAACAACAACAACAGCAGCAGCAGCAGCATCAGTAACAACAGCGACATCCAGAGCCACAGCAGCAGCAACAAATGCAACAATAGCACAACAATAACGATAGCTTCGATCTTGGCCGAATAGACTGGAATGCCAAAACAAAATAAAGCGTCCGCGGGAAGGCTAGGAAACAGGAAGCTGAAAACCTGGTAGTTTTGTTAGCCTAAGTTTGCAGTTTCCTAACGCTTGTGTCTTTTTTCTTCTTTTGTTATCCAGGTAATTAAGAAGATTAGGATTGGAGATGGACAACAAAACAGGAACGGAAACAATTGAGCAAGCTTTCAAAAGTTTACTAGTAGGGGTGGCGGCTGATAATTAATGACTGTTAAAGATTTTTGAAGTTACATTAAACTAAACGGACAAAACAACTCTGCCTTTGGCATATCTTACCGTTATTAAAAATAAGGTGAATCACCCACTTAAGGCCTGAAAGTCGGTTTTGTAGCGGAAGTGGAGTGAAAGAACTATAAATTGCAATTGACTAAAGTCGATAAGAGTTGAAGCTTTTCGTTTGAGCTTGAACTCTCATTTTCGCATATCCACTCTCATTTCCATCATTATAACTCTCATCATCTACTCAGCTCATCTTAATTTACCATCAATCCCCATGCTGACTCTCTTGTGATTTCCAATTTGCACAAGTTGAACTATTATGAGAAATAGTAAATATGCTGTATTGTTACGTTTGTTCAGAGATATCTGATGAGCGACTCTCACAAGTTTTCAAGTACTTTTATCACTCTTGTTCAAGTATTCGAGAGTGTAAAACTTAATACGTTTTTAAAGCGAGGCCTCATCCATTCGGCTCCCACAAGCTCTCGTGGATTTGTCGAGTCATGTTCAAATTATCGTGAAAGTTGATGGTTGCTTCCTACGACGGTTGAGCGACACGTCCTGCACTATTCATACATTTACTCCCATCCAAGCTGGACCGCAAGAGAGCCAAACAAAATTCGCAACAATCAACATCACTCGTTGCTCATCCAGTCTCTTGTCTGTTCGACCAGGTCTTAAGTTTCGATTTTTGATTTTCGATTTAACAGATAAATTAGACCTAGATCTATTTTAATGCCTGCAAGTACGCGGTACATCTATTTGATATTAGAAAAACAAATTGATCTTTAAATTTTTTATTTTCACTTTGGTCATTCATTCATTGGTGAAAAGTGTACTACATTCAGTGTGAATGTTAAAGACAAACACAAAAGAGTTGAGTGATCATCTTGTAGCTGTCTGTAAATATTCGTGACTGCTCTATAAAGAAACTTAGAGCCATATTAAATTGCTACTAACCGAAAAAAGGCCAGCAAACCATCTGAAATCAAGTCTATCCGCTTCAACAAAGGGTGTTGTTTTTAAAGCAGCTAGCTCTTATGAATATTTAAAATTCAGTTATCTGTACTTGTTTTCTATGTCCATTGTGCTAAATGACACATTTTTTCTAGGCTCTCCCTTTTTGCTTTGGAAATTTGTTGAAGAAACAAACTTTGGATTATTTCATTTTAAACCCTTTGATAGATTAAGAAGATACAAAACATAATGAAAACTAGTGATTGGCCTTCATTCAGTGCAGTTGTTAGAGAACTCAAGGAAATTTTATCAGTAAGCACTAGCACTTGTTCAAGTTATTGTCCAAGTTCATTGTAAGCTAATCATAAATCAGTTTCTAAAAATGACACTTTTTCATTCCATTTTTCATAAAATCTTCTTTCGCTCCAAAGTATTGTTCCAAGCACCCAACAAAAACAGTCTTAAGTTTATCATCTTATTATTAATCTTAAAGTGTCATAGTTTTTCTCTACATTATTGTGTTTGCATTATTTAAAATCCTTTGTTTGTGTTTTAGCTTTTGAACGGATTTCATTGAGGTTGCCGTGTCTTGTTATAAAAAACATGTTTCATTGTTAACTCACTAAATTAATAGCTGTTTTCCTAAGAGTTCAGTACAAAATTATATACAATAATATAAAATTGTGAATTATACATAATGCTCGGAAACGTGACAAAGATAAGCCTTACGCGTAGCTTGATTGGTATCAAAGTGCAATGGAACACTAATTTCTTCGATAGTTCCATAATGACGAGGCTTCATCAAGAATACTTATTTTTGATGGTAGGGTAGAATAAACTGGTTGGACCATTAAAATTATAACGCATTTGTTTGACTAGCTTTCAAATGGTAGAATTATTTTGATAAAAATAGAACTTAACAACGCAAGCTGATCTATAAATTCAAGCCACAACAAGAACATCATAATTTAACTTTTTATCTGATCTTTATTGCATGTGTTTTTAGTTTTTGTAAACCTTGTTGTTAGCTTAGCTTTAAGAAGCATCGAACTGTTTCTGTCATCACAAAGCCGGCCTAAAAATGGACATCTATCTCTAAGGACAACCCTTTTTGAGTCTTAAAACAGTAACTTACCTTACAAAATTCGCTTTGCTAAACAGATTGAAAACTTTAACCAAGGAATATGTTTGAAATGATTGTTTAACAAGTCGTGGCAGTTTTTTGTCATTGTCGCAAAATGCATGGTGCAACGTACGTGAACATTTTTCAAAGACTAATTTTCATTCTAGATTGGTTTGATCTTTCAACTGAGTACACAGTTTGTTCACTTTGAAAGAGCTTCTATGCCACGCCCGCTTTTGTCTTGGTTGATAAAATTGTCTTTTAAGTTTTTCTCGTTATTTACATTTGAAGTCAATGTATCTAAGACAGATGAAATGTTGCTTTGGCGCACAGATAATAGTAAATGAAAAACACACACAACATTTTTTCTAAAGCCTTCCTTAGCAAAAAACCACGTTTTTCAGTTCTCCACTGCCTAAATCGTATATTTTGACATATCATATAATACCATACACGTTTATTCGAGATGTGAAGTGGAATAAAATTATGCGGTTTCAATTTTAAAATTTAGCGGAAAAGTGTATCTCGAAAGATGTTATAATGTTAGCCCTGTCGGATGAGCACAGTTAAAGTAGTAAAGTATTAAAATTATAGGCAAGTTTTCAGAGTTTTTTTAAACTTTGCCAGACTCGTAGATTCGACAGTTTCCGCTGAGAGATTGTTCCATAATTGTACAACTCGAACTGAAAACTCATTTTTGCAGGTTTGAAGATTAGCTTATCTTTATATTACAGTTTTCCATGCTTCAAAGCAGACTAAGACAAATTTTGGAGGAGATAAAATTTAAATGCAATTAAGTTGTCATTTTATGGCATTCATGCCAAAATCGTGTTTACTGGAAAGTCCCTGTTAATACTGTACACATATTGACTGAGTTTGAGGGCCGAATGGGTAAATATTTCGCTCAAAGTAGTAACTTGCTGTGCTCGACGGATCAAACATTTGCCCACCAGACCTCTTTCATTGAGTATACACTCTTTTATGATATGGCTGCGATTTAGGGAGTTTTTTTTTGTAAGAAGAAAAATGTTATTCTCTAATTTTTGGAGAAAAAAGTCAGAGTTTGCTTTACACGACCTGGTCACAGAACCCTTACAACTCCGTAACGCTATTCGAACAGACGAAACATTTCCAATGAAATTACTGATTACATTTTTGGTATAATCGCTGTTGAATAAAATACAAACAAAGTTTAAGTATTTGTTATCAATTTTCTATAATATTTGAGCTAGCGAATATTCTGCCGCTTTTGGCCAAGCTGGTTGAACTAAACATGTTAATTTTAAGAGGCTTTTTATTGTCACAGTTCAAGCTTTCGATAGCAAATGACTGAAAACCTGTCAAGAAGGGTACGAAAGGGTGGAAATAATCAGAAGAATAGTTTAGTTTATGTGTACACAGAGTGTTCCACTATTAAGATTGCAAACGTTGTGGAAATCAAGTTTTATTTAGAAACATTTTCTAGATCTAATTTTGTGACTCGCTAACTCAGAAATACACTATATTTCATATTTTGTTAACGAACTACGAAAATATTTTTCACACGAATCTACTAAAGTAGAACGACAACACAAAAGAAGAGGATAGCCGAGCCTGTCAACATGTTTCCTTTGTTTAAGAAACAAACACTGAAATACATTATTAATTTAAGTAACTGTGCAGTTAGCAAGCCAACAATTCAACTATTTTAATATTTAACTCCTCAGATAATAATTACAATTTCTTAGACACGTCTACCGCCACTGAAGAGTTTGACAACGTGTCGTCAACAACTTGTTTCTGCTCTCATTTCCATAGAGCTAAGAAATCACTTTAGGCCGCGAGAGAACTCAATTGGTATTCTCATCACGAGCCCATCAAGAGCATAAACCATTGCATAAACCGCATCATGTGAAAACTCAAGTGCTTAGTCTGTTGAGATGCAAATCTTACTGAGTCATTCAGCAAGATATCTTTCGGGAAAACAACAGCACTCGAAGTTCTTTGTTTCTGTTTTAAATTCAAAAGTTTTTTCAGTAAGACCCCGACAAAAAAAAAAAAAGACATTCAGTTTCACGCAATTGGCAGTCATTTTTAAAACCATGTACTAGTTTCATTGGGTAAGTTCTCTTCATTAAAAAGTCATTATTCTATCTCCTGTTCGCACTGAAATGTTTGCCAGCATATTATTTGAGTCAAAAAGGGACATTTGAGAGTATGAAGGGATAGCGAAGTTCAGTAGTCGTTGTATTTAGTTCAATCTCTCTAAGCTTTTGTAGAACCTTACTAATGTGGATTGTGTAAAGAAAAATGTCGACTAATGTGCGGCCATTTAAAATATTATGCGACCCAAACACCTTTTCCCTCTTGTTGTTTCTTGTCATGCTAAAATATCGAACACAAAAAAATGTACTTTAATTCTCGCCAAATGTACAGTATAGCAGAACTCTGACGCATACTTATGCGGTAATATCTTTTTACCGACACTTGTGTTTTAGACACCAAAGTTTGCAGTTGTATGAAAATTCCCAAACATTAAATTAAAATACTTCTTGTGCCTCTATTAATCCAAGTTCGCAAAGATATGGCCCCTATGCTCTATTAATTAATATAAAATTATTATTATTTTTTTTACCTCTTTTGTTTAATTTTATTTTTTATTGCTTTGTTTTGGCTGAGAATGAACGTTCTTAGTTATCTTAAGGATTTCAACCTCAAATGTTCTCGAAAAATGTTTTAAATCTTTTCATCTCTGTGTTGTGTGTTTACTCTATTGATAGTCAGAATGGATTTCAAACATGCAAAGTCTGTCCTGACTATCTAACGGACGTTCTATTTCAAGCGCACCCTGTGTAAAACTATTATTAAAATATTGTCTTTAGTAGCGTACTCCTTGTGATTGAACGTCGATAATTGAAAATATTTCAGAACTTGTCTTGTTTATTAACCAAAACCGCTATTGGTATTGTTTTTACAACAGCATATTTTTAGCTTTTGACCATTTCGATCTACTCCCTTTAAGATGTTCGTGGGAGTATTAGCTAAACCTTGGTTATATAAACAAAGGTACGGCCTAGTGAACTGCTTTGTTTGTTACTTCGCAACAATGTAAAAATAATTTGATGTCTTTCCAATGCACGACTTTAAAGCCCTCGGCGCTGAAACGTATTATAGTCAAAACAAATATGCAGTCATGTTATCTGTTATTAATCTAGTGATTGTCCCTGGTGTTTCCTTCAAAAGCTTCATTGTTTCCAAATGATTCAGTCAACTAAACAAAGGTCGCAGTTCACGAACGCACGTTGATAATAAATCAAGTTTTCGCAAATATATATCAGGATAAAAGGACGAAAACAAATACACAAAACTATTAAAGCTTTTGCCGCACCTAAGACATTACAATTTTCACATAATCGGGAAAATTTAAGATGAACGGTCAGATTTTTACAGGTAAGCTCTTCCTCAGTTTTCTGTTAAAGTACCCGTGCTATAACTGTGTAAGAAAATTTCGATAATATTTTCTTTAAAACATACATGTCAAAATATGTGAACCTTTGTTGTATTCTTTTATTTTTCTTATGTCCAAATCCACAACTGAAAGCAACCAAGTACAATTTTTTGTTACATTTAACACCAAATCGATGGTTGTAAAAACTTTAAAAACATAAAAATAAAAAAAATGATCCAAGTTTTGAAGTAAGCATAGCAGTTAACTAACTAAGAAAAAGTAGATTACAATAAAACAGTTTGAGAAATAGAAAAACTTTGGTACTTGTATCTTCACCTTTCACCCTTTTATACTGGTTTGCAAAATTAGTTGAACTATCGTTATAATTCGTGCAGTGCACTTTTATGATTAAGAAGCTAGTATGGAAACTGAAAACATGCCATGCAAATTTACAGAAAATATATTAACATGATGTAGTAGCTACGGTAGAATAATCCCATGATTAATCTGTTTTTGAACTTAATAAAAACTACGTTTCTTCTCTTCTACTGATTTACAAAAATCATTGCAAAATATAGTAATACGAAAACTTTGAAAACGTTACAATGTTTAACTCGCCGCTAATGCAGATAATTGGGTTGCGTTTGTGAACTGTCTCCAGCATACAGAGAGTAAATTAACTTAGCGCCGTATCACTGGAGTTTCAAATTTCATTTTCTAGTTTATCTTTTTTAAAATCCTCTTTCCCTCTTCACCCCATGAAATTCTTAAAGCCAGTTTAACGAACATTAAAACTATAATAAATACCCAAACGTTCCAAAACTCTGTTTCTTGAATATATTCCTTTATCTTTTTAAGTTACCATACAGTCTGAACTGAGTCAAAACAACCAAAAATGAGATTTTGGCGAATAAAGGTATCATTTAGAAAGATCTAAAAGTTAAAGGCAAATATTTTTTCGGGAATCTTAAATTGTTGTTGAGAAATTGCGAATTGATATAATAGGAGAATGAAAAAACCCCATCTCAATCGATTTTAGTGCACCATGAAATTTGGCAGAGTGATAGTATTTTAAGTAAACTTCATAACAGTGGCAAGAAAATCGGAAATACTTTTTATTTATTAGCTCATTTCTCCACTTATCCGCTTTAAAATTTCAGGTTTCTTGAATCAGGTCTAAAATGTTGATAAATAAATGTATGTTAACAAAAAATCCCTGACACGTAATTAGTATTGAAAACATGCTAATTTTTTTTTTTTTTTTTAATGTCAAAAAAAGATGTCAAAAGTCAAAAACAAAGGAACTGGGCGCTTCACGAAGGGAAAACGTTCGGACTCAAACAGCGTGTTAGTTTTCGTTAACAAATGACATACACCATCAGTCAGATAATTTTATAAGCTTTGCAGTGGTATAAAGGTTTATGGATGACCAGCGATTATTAACGGAGCTACGAACTGGTAACCAAAAAACACCGCTCAGGGTGTACTGTAACCTTAAATGATACGCTGTTCTATCTACCTACACGTATACCTTAGCAAACAATGTACATAGAAAAGAATGACAAAATTTGTACATAACAAAAAGAAAACTTGTAGCTTCTTGCAAATTGATCGTGTTAATTAGGTTATTTGAAACTAAGCACAGACGCAATTTGGGACGTATAACAATTGTGTTACGCTGAAACATTTCCGTGGAAAAAATTCCACGTCCAGTATTTATGTAGCGATTGGGGCAACAGTTCTGCGCGTTTGCTTAGTTTTATCTAACTTTACTTTTAGTAATTAAAAAGGGCTCTTGTCTTTTATTTTGACATTTGCCTATATATGCAGTCACAATGCGTTACCTTGACGTGGGTGAGGACAGCGCACAATTTAACTATTCGTACACACTCATTAATCTTTGATGTGCAGAAACTGACTTCTCAAAGACACATGTCACATACTTATCTTAAATGTATACATTAATGTACATATGTGTTTACACAACATTCTCAAATTTTAATATCTCTTTAATTAAAATGGAGTCCCTAAAACGCTTTGTTATTTTAAGCTTAAGTTTTTTGTCCTAATATATTAATTGGCTTCACACTTTTTTTCAAAACAACAAGTCAATGTTGCAAACAGCACCATTTCTGTATATACTTACAAAAGAGTGTATGCTCTTAGTCACTACTATATCTGATCACATCAGATGCCTTGAGATGTTTTTCAAGCACAGATCTTTAACAATTGCTGAGATCTAAATGTGCCTAAACAATAATGACCACAGTGTTTAAAGTAAGAATTACGCTGTATGTCGTGTATCTTCGATAACTAAGCTCAATCATTGTCCAAAAGTTGCTCTTGGAGGCATAAACTTTCTCGAATTTCCTCTTATCAAAATTTCAAATTGTTAGTAATTGCCGAGCATATTCTTTAAGGGGATGCATTCAATTTTAAAAAAATGTTTTGCACATATAAAAGAAACAATACATTACTTTTATCAATACTTTCAGTATGGTGAATATTGAACAGATAAAATTTATTCAATCTGCTAAAGTTATGATCTTTTTACAGTCATGCATTTTGCAGTATCTCTTCTGAATTCAGCGTTTAGCATAAGAAAACCTATCTGACTCGTGGCGGAAAATGTGTTTAAATTACATAATATATTTCTATCTGCTTGTTAAAGGGAGCTCGCTTTATTTGTTCTATTCAAATTAATCAGTTAATGATTACTAGTTTAAAATGCTAGATTCTTTACAGTACATAATCTGACCACATTCCCAAAAGAAGAATCCCCGTTTGAGGCTTGCGATTAGTACCTCAGATCAATTAAGATAATCAAGTTTACAAATTTATTGTAAGCTATTAGAATCTATCCTTTTTGTAACGTTTCAGTGACTGTTCTTATTCGATTATTTGCTGTACAACTTCGCATTTTTTAATAAATGTCGTTCAGGTACTACTTTCAGAAGCCGAATTAGGTACCAATTCTTTTTCGCAATGCCTTCGAGACTTGCCATTAATATTTTTGATACGCAGTGAGGCTTTCAAAAATTTGTTTTCTTTCAGTTTCTGCATTTTTAGTGACATTCAGGTATTACTTTTAAAGCCGAATTAAGAAGCAATTCTTTCTCGCCATGCTTTTTTAGAGACTAAAATTGTTTAAAATATTGGTACGCCGTAAGGCTCCTAGAGGTGTTTTCTTTTAGCCTCTACATTGATACAAAAGCAGACAATGAAACTTGACAACATTTATTGTAATGCAGTATCTCTTTCAAAATTAAGTGAAAACAGAAGTAGCCTTCTTTATATAATTAAACTTAACTACAAGCAATACATCTCGTCAAATATTCACAGCCAATTGTAAATTTATCATTGTATCAGAAAAACTGAATGAGAATTTGCGATTTGAATGGCCCTTCAGAGATTATTGAATTTCATAGGCTGTGCCTTATTAATTTAAAGATTATTAGTTGAAAACAGAAGTGCTAAGAAAATTTAACTTATTGGATTATTTAGTGATTGTTCACTCTTTCTAGAAGATATATTATTGTATGGCTGACTGATTTCGCGTGCCGTGATTGGTCAATTTCAGGTACGTA
>JAOBYF010004573.1:0-13584 GCA_025403605.1 Parazoanthus darwini
GTCACGGTGGAGTGGCCGCCAACCTGCATTTCGTCAAACTCATAAAACACGGTCTTATTCTCCATTATCACTGTCGGTGTGTTCACGTTATTTTTATCGTTGTCCACTTTGACCTTAGAGTGTTGAGGTTTGAAGTCAGAGAAGTTTCCATTGGGGTTGTATTTCAGCTCGCGATACTGCGGTCCGCGACTGCTCTCGTATTTGTACACCGTTCCAGCTGCGCCTGCGCTCCACGCGTTGTTGCTTCCTCCACCAATAGCATTAAACTGACCTACAAAGTAGAGAGGCCGCTAATGTAAATATGGTGTAACACCCTCAAAACACCGTAATTATTAAAGAGCTTAAATAGCACGTTTCTGCAAATAATTTCGCCCTTTGGCATGAAATATTGTGAAAACCGAACATGATACAAACAGGCGTAGCTCAGTTGGTAAATGCAAGGCCTTCGAAGGCAAAGGTCACCTTAACGTCTGTTTAGATTTTCTTCTGCTCCATGTAGCTTTAGCTTTAAATACCCGTAAAACGGAGCACTGACAGAGGATGGGGGTTATTTTGGCAAGAGACATTTCAAGAAGAATGTATAAGACTAAATTTCTGACCAAAACTATTTAAACTGCCCAAAGTATTTATACTTGTTTAGTTACTAGCTTCCATACCGAAAGTTACTGGAAATTGTACATGTTTATTAACGCAACATTTAACCCATATTTGTTTTTCCAAGAGAGAAGGTTTTTAATTCGCATAAGTCCTGTTGAAGATTGATTTTCATTAAAAACAATAAACATTCGATAAACTTATTTAGTTCAAATGAGCTACATTTTCTTGCTCAAAAACGCAACACAGTTCGAGTTTAAGAATTTTGGAATACAAGCAAGATGCACTAACCACCGAACCACTATAGTTCTAATTTATGGAAACAGTGTTAATATTTAAATTTCAATCAAAACTGTACCTCCAAACGTGTTCTTGAAATCCACATGTATCCCAATTCTGCCTCCCGATCCGCCGCCCCCAGCTCCTTTTCCTGTGCCGCCATTCACATTGATTTCCCCGTGTCCTGTGATATTGAGAGTCTCCACCAAAACACTTCCTCCGCTCCCACCGCCAGCACCGCTACCCTGACCGTCTACCCCCCTGGCCGATAGCAATCCATCAAGGTGAAAGTTTTTACCGACAATCCATCTCAACGATCCACCACCTATAATATTAAGTGTTGTCTTAAGCGATACTGAAAGCTATCAAATATCAAGAATATCGGAGATGTTTTCAATATTAAGTATACTTTCCTTACTTGAAGCACTTGTATGTAAACCTGGTCAAAAGATCAAATACAAGAATTCATCCTGTCACTACACTATGCTCTGTTTACTGCTCATATCGAAGGACGGCTTTTAATGTGTTACCTAACACCCAAACGTTCATGGAATACGGCCCATGCAAACTGTCATCTGATCGAAAAACATTACAAACAAGACAAATGCTTTAACACTCAGAAGAATGGATCAACAAATTTCAACAATGTAAAGTTGATCTATATCCCTTAAAAATCACCTATGTTAAACAACCGAAACAATATTATAACATAAGGCATAATATACAACATAATTTGACAACACTTATATTTTTTCATTTCCTTTACTTTTATTTTCCTTTAGTTGCATTTTGCATTTGTCTTTCCACGCTAACCTTTGTATTATTAAAGAACTTAAATTGTAACTTTAAGAAATAATTACATAAGTCATACCACTGCCGTCTTCCCATAATTTTTGAATAACTTTTGTTGTAGTGTAATGTACTGCCATGTCTTTAAAAATACTGAAATATTTTGATGCAACTAGAGTACTTTCAACGTAATTCATGCTGCAGATAACTTCTTGCAACTAAATGATCTGCTATCAACAAGCGGTTTTACAATGCTTAAAGAACACTAACACTAAAGAACACTAAGTAGCTGGCGTTCTACTTACCGTCCCCTCCCATGCTCCCTGGCGCGTGGCCCCCTCCACTTCCAAACTGTAGCGGTTTATACACAGAATCGTAAGCCATCCCACCATTTAAGCCGCCGTCCTGTGGTCCTCCTTTTCCTCCTTGTCCACCGTGACCTCCTCCTGAGCCATAACTGGAGAAACTGGAGCCTGCACCAGGGCCAGCGGCCGCCTTGTGGCCAGCCCCATCGAGCAGTACTTGTCCTTTGGTTTCAACCTCACCGTAGTTAGAATACAGTATGCCATGGTTTATATTCACTTGTCCTTCGAAATGCACTTCAAACAGAGCAGATGTAACAGCCACAATAACATCGTCTGCACGCACCAAGTTGAGGCGACCACCTTGTTTGATGACCACATGGGCGAAGGAACAGTTACCGGCTCTTGTTATCTCAACATATTCACGGTTTTCTATCAATGCCGTTCTGGCTGTTGATGAAATAACTACGTAAGCTGAATCCTCCATAAAGAAGAAATGTACTCCGGTTATCAGGCCGTGAATTTCCGTTCTAAGACCGTGAGCATGGAACTCCGCTGGCAGTACAATCTCGGCACCTGAGTCAATAAGATAACTGCAAGGTGCCTCAGTTCTATTAGTTTCAGATTCTACGACTTCCACGTAAATCGTTTGATTATCTCTCAGATGAAACTGGCCGGTTCTGTCTCCAATAAACTTGTGGGTAGTAACAGTAACGTTTCTTCCAAGTGGGTGATAAATGAGAAGCCGTGAGTAGCCTGTCAACTCAACTTCGTCAAACTCATAATACAGCGTATTTTCCTCCATCAACATAGTCGCACCAGGCACGCTATTTCCTTCGTTATCAACGTGTAGATACGTATGATCCACGGCCAACATTGTCACGTTGGTTTCTTTAATGTACTTCAGGTGTCGATACTCCAATGGACGGTAGTTTTCTTCCTTGTACACAGTTCCTGCTGGAGCACTGTTATTTAGGCTGCTTCCCAATCCGCCACGATCAATAAATTGACCTCCAAAAGTATACCGCCAACGACAGTGTATTCCAACTCTTCCTCCTGCTCCACCACCTCCATCGCCACTCCCTGTACCTCCCACTACGGTAATTACACCATGTCCACTCATGTTCGTGGCCTTAATCAGGATACTACCGCCACTTCCTCCGCCTGCATCGCTACCCGTGCCATTGGCACCACGAGCAGAGAGAATACCATTCAGTTTAAGACTCTGGGCTATTTCCCAGAGAAGCTTTCCCCCTCCAACACCACCTCGACCATTGCCATGGCCGCCTCCACTTCCAAACCTATTTGGTCTATATACCGAACCGTAGGGGTCTCCACCTTCACGACCACCCTGACCTCCATGTCCTGCACCCTGTCCAACGGGTAACCCATTAACCTGTACGGTTTGTCCAGCTCCTGGTCCTCGTTCTGCCTGATACCCATGATAATCCAGATTAAGAAAGCCTTTGCTATCCAGCTTCGCATACGAAGAGAAAATTTCTCCGTAATTCATGAAAAATTTCCCTTCGTACTTGACCGTAAATTCACTTACAGTCAGCCGCAGAAAATCCGTTATACGCCTAAACTCAACTTCAGAACCTCTCTTGATGGTTAGCGAAGCAAATGATATATTTCCAGGTTCAGAAACTTGAATGTACGTCCCATTCTCTATCAGTGCAGTCTGTGTGGTTGAAGCAAAGAAAACTTTTGAACCAGCAGAGATTCTTAAATGCCGCAGACCAGTCATCATCCCCTCGATAGTAGTCGCTGTACCATGAATGTGAAGTTCAGATGGTAATATTATTTCAGCACCAGCATCCACTATGTATCCACACGGCGCTTCTATCTTTTTAGGCACAGTTTCATCGGCTTCAATATTAGCTTTCTGTCCATTAAGAAGATGGAACTGTCCGCTCTTGTCACCGTAAAATTTATGAACTACTATTTTCACTGTTTTGTTGCTGGGGTGGTACGCCAAAAGACGGCAGTTTCCTGTAAGCTCCATTTCCTTGAATTCGTAGTAAGTAGTATTTTCTTCCATGATGAAGGTAGCTCCTGACGCTCTAAGCCCAGCATTGTCGGTACGAACATAGGTGTGGTCCACTAGGAATTGGCTTTCGTTAGTCTTCTTGTCATATTTAAGGTGCCGATATCCCAAAGGTTTGAAGTTCTCTTCTCTGTACAATGTTCCGCCGGCACCATCATCACCGCCAGGACCTCCACGCCCTCCATGGTTCGTTACTTTGCCTCCAAATGCGTATCGCCAACGACAGTGGATTCCGACTCTTCCTCCTGCCCCTCCGCCACCTCTGCCTGTTCCATTTCCTCCAGTTACTGCGATCTCTCCATTTCCCGTCATATTTGTCGTTACTATTAGAATACTGCCTCCACTGCCACCACCAGCGTTTGAACCCGTGCCATTGGTGCCACGTGCCATTACAATTCCATTGTGTTCCAGTCTCTTACCAACCTTCCACAGAAGATAACCGCCACCTCTGCCTCCAGTACCCAGTCCATTGCCCCCGCCGCTCCCAAACAGACTTGGGGAGAACACTGAGCCGTAAGGCTTGCCTCTCGTACCATCAACAGTTTTTCCTCCCTCACCGCCATAACCTGCACCTGAGGCAACACCATTCGAGGTTGAACCTCGACCTGGGCCCTCCTCAGGACCAAAACCTTTTCCTTCCAGTGTGAGCAAACCCTCACTTTCGATGTAAGCATATGCAGAATAGAACTCACCGTGGTTCATGACAATGCGACCTTCATACATTATCCTCAGGTCGGCACATTTCAGTCGGAGTGTGTTGTTTATGCGTCGGAACGTTAGTAATGAACGCTTTTCCACAGTTACTGTTCCAAACGAGAAGTTTCCTCTGCCACTGATTTCTACATACTCCCGATTTTCTGTTCTTGCTGTTTCTGTAGTCGATGAGAACTCTATTTCTCCTCCATCTGAAACGACAAAATCGTGAACACCTGTAATTCGACCTTCGATTATACTTCTAATACCAACGATGTGCACAACCGATGGGAAGACAATTTCTGCTCTTTCATCAATTTTGAAACTACAAGGTGCTGTAGAGACATTTGTTTGAGACTCCACAACCTCAACATAGATCGTCTGATTGTGTCGAAGATGGAACCGACCTGTTCTATCACCCAAGAAACGATGTACAACAACTGTCACGTTAGGGCTTTTAGGCGGGTGTTGAACTTGCAGGTTGGCCTGGCGAGTCAAATACACTTCATCAAACTCGTAGTACGAGTGATCACTCTCTAACAGCATTGAGTATGACTTCGTCTTGCGGTTGTCATTATCAATTTCTACATACTTGTGTGTTGCGACCGTGTATGTACTGTTGGTATTCTTGTCATACTTAATGTCGGCATACTGCGGACCTCTAGCAGTCTCCTCGACATATGCTGTTCCAGCTGCCCCGTACGATGCTCCATTTCCTCCATATATCCTATACAATCCAGCAAACTTGTGCTTAAAGCGTACGTGTACAGCTATTCGGCCCCCCGCAGCTCCGGATCCCCTGCCAGTACCCCATCCACCCGCCACGTTGATCTCCCCATAACCAGTAAAGTTAGTGGTTTCAATGAGGATGCTTCCGCCACTCCCTCCACCAGCATCCAATCCTGAACCATTCATTCCTGCGAGTGTCACCAATCCGTCTAGCTCAAAGTCTTCCCCAACCCTCCAATGCAACATCCCACCACCAGCTCCCCCCTGTCCCTGTCCATGTCCTCCTCCACTTCCTTGGTGACGGGGCCGATAAACAGAACCGTAAGCCTTGCCTCCACTCTGTCCCAACTGAGTAGCACCTCCTTCACCACCATGTCCCCCACCAGCCCCAACATCGTTCACTGTGTCTCCATGACCACTGCCACGCTCTCCTGGATGACCTGTTCCTTCAAGAACAAGTCTTCCCTCACTTTCTACAACCGCATTGCCTGAATCAATTTCTCCATGATTCATGTTTACCAGCGCACAGTACTTAATTTTGAAGACTGCTGTTGTAAGCACAAGAGTTTCGTTAATCTTGGAAAATTCTAACCTGGAGTTCTTCTGGACAATCAGTTCTCCAAAAGTAATGTTTCCATTACCAGTAAGATAAACAAAAGATCCATTTTCTTTAATCCCTGTCTGGGTGGTGGAAGAGAACACAACATCACTGCCTTCGGCCACCGTTAGGCTGCGTACACCAAGTGTTCGTCCTTCAAAGATGCAGCGTTTTCCGAGTAGTACAATTGTGGAAGGGAATGCGATTTCTGCGCCAGGGTCTACTCTATAACTAACAGGGGCAACAGAGTATCCTTTGGCAGACTCCACTACTTCAACGAACAATTTTTGTCCAGAACGAAGATGAATCTGAAAAGATAATATGTTAGCTATGGTAAAAGAGTGTGCTTGATTTCTTTTTCATTCGCTGCTTATCGAGAGATGAAAACATGCGAGTGGCTGCTTAACTTAATTTAACTTAACTAAACTTAACAAAACATAAATAGAATAGCTGTAGCTATACAAAAGGAATCAACACCGTTGCGGAAACCAACTGTATGCAATTAATGAATCAAATAATTAAATAATATATTAGTTAATCAGTTGATTATTTAATAAGCACCAAAAGATGAGCATATTTATGCCAAAGCAAATGTAAAAGGAACGTCACACGTTTTCTATATAAATGTACCTGTCCTGTTCGGTCTCCAGTAAAGTTGTGTACCACCATTGTTGACTTGTTTCCGGGCATGTGAAGAATTACATTATTTCGAAGCTCCAACTCGTTTACTTCAAAGTATGTTCTGTTGTTATCAAGAACGAGCGTCGGTAAGTTCGGATCACCATGTTTGTTGTCGACAAGTAGTTTCCTGAAGCCATCTCCAAATATGGTATGGTTATTCTCTACCCTCAGGATTGGTCGGTGTGTCAGTCCAGCGTTAGTGTCCGTGTAATAAATTGTGCCCGATACCCCTGGTTTGCCTCCATTTCCACAGTACGCTGAGTATTCACCTGAAAAGGACCAGTAAATATGGCAAAAAAGTCATTCAATTAAGGGCGTTGTTGCTTCATTGTGGTAGGGAGACTGTAAACTGAGCAGTGAACCCGCAATATAAGTACAAAAAACATGGGCTTTTGTTACTAACAATGAGGAGAATAATTCTGCAATAATTTGACTGAAAGAAGGCCAAATACAATTTTCTCCCTTTTCTATGTTACCCAAAAACAATATTCAAGAATGTCAACTGGTGGAAAATTTCTATTTACTGAGACTTCTCACGTTGTTCCTAACTCTTTTAAAATACTTTCGAGTTTTTTTCCGAGTTGAGATTCAAGCACTCTTTACGCAGTGACAATTGAGAATAAGTAAAGTAATTCCACGACAGTTTGTCAGACTTGACTAGTTAACAGTATACGATAACGATAAAATGAACTGCTTTCCAGATTTCATACTAATCTAATGTGGTTTTGCAATATTAACACTAGGCAACTCAAAGGAATTAACATTTCATAACAAGGAAGTAACATTTCATAATATTCATTTGAAATTCAGCTTCGTTTAGTTTTCAGCAATGCCAACTATCAAAACTGATTTTCACAATATCGATTGGACACAAGAATACAAGGTTTTTGACTCTCGAACATTTTCTGAAACCGAATAGAATTTGTAAGAAGTAATGAAAGAGTGGATAACATCACATGTGACTGCCATTTTTATTGCCCAAACCGTTTATTAACTAGGGACGGGTGACTGGATAGCTTTCTTGGGCGGAAAGAAAGAGAATTGATAAACAAACATAGGAGTTAAAAAAACACTTTCACCGCTTTGCACATGCGCGAGCTCGGATGACAGCAATTGTCTCATAGCCAATAGAAACTAAGGAAATTTATTCAGACCTCGATCGACCTAAAAGAATTCTTTCACGATTCTACGCATGCTTTGGTTCTCAGAAATTTGATCTGTGTTCCGGCCCGGAACAAAGCCAATTTCTGAGGTTTTACGACAAAAGAACAGCAACAAAACACAAATAGTTACTGATGTAAGCAACTTAAGGTCGATCGAGGTCAGGATGAATTTTCCGGGTGTATTTTCTTGGTTTTTATTGGCAATGAGACCATAGCTGTTATCCGAGCTTGCGCATGTGTAAAGTTGTTAAGGTGCCCTTTTAAGATTTGATAACAAGATCCCCAGCAATCTGTGACGCACCTGCAAACTCACGCAGCCAGGACACATGTACACCTATTCGTCCTCCAGATCCCGCTCCCCCGTTCCCATGACCACGGCCACCATCTGCATGGATCATCCCATGGCCGGAAAAGGTAACTGTCTGAATCAAGACACTACCCCCACTACCCCCTCCCCCGCTGTTAGTGGCGTCTGCTCCACGATTTTCGATAATCCCATCCAGATGCAGTGAGTTTCCAACTTTAATCTGCAGGAAGTTGTGTAAAAACAGTGTGTTATTATTTTTAGAAGAGAATCTTAGAAATGCTGGTCGGCGAGTACCAAGGAAATAAGATAATAGCTAAAGTTAGATTTTTTAGTAACAGAATATACAAAATGATGAAAACTGAGAAATGGGGAAATCGATACAGAATTTCTGTCTGTCGTTGCACAAACCTCAAAATGACTACATTGATGTGCACCTAAGTGGTAAAAGTCCATAATAAGCAATTTCAAACTAAACCAATTGTACTGTAACCATAAAATTCCCCTTAAGGTTATTCTAATATGGTCTAGACGACGACAGCTGATAATGACAAAGATAACAATAGTGGTGTTTAACAAAATAAATCCCTAACTGAAAAGATGTTTTGGTTATATTACTTTACATTGTCGATACTGGAATTCACAAAAATGGAAGTAAGATTAAATGAAACGCTACAGACTATAAGAAATACAACTCAAATATCGCCTAAGTATTTTCTAGTTAGCGTTTTGTAACGTGAAATAAGTAACGTAAACGGTAAGAAAACGTACGTCTGAAATTATGTTACAAAGAAACGTCAGATCACTAACGCCGAATCTGAATGAAATCCTTGCCGTTTGCTATTCGCACTTTCTAAAATTACTTAATTTTTAAATATGAAAACAGTAGAATGTTCCCAGTGTATAGTCCACTAAATTGTACTATTGGAAGAAACTACAATGAAATTACAATATCACGGTACTAAGCTACAGAGTAAATATCATACATAGAGTTCTAGGAATGCACTTGCATTTACAGCATTTTTTGGATAGGTAAAAAAAGTAAAGTAAAGGCACTTCATTTATTGAGGGTAACGGGTATACTGATACGCTACGTTCCCCGTTCCTCTCTCCCTCTCTCCCGCACATCACACCGCACTTTGTCGTTGACTTATCTTAGACTTCCTCAGAAAGGCATTTCCATTTAATTTTAAATCGTTTTACTCTATTGTCTCTATTGGCGATTGGCTTTTTAACACTAATTCTGCCCTTCAACATAGCTAAGAGGACTTGAAACTGTGGTTGTGTTTTTTTTCATTTTTAGAGACAAACATTTGATATTAGCAATGAGTAAATGATGATTTAATGCAAACTGTTTGCTAGATTCTGTCTTGAAACTCTGCTGCTACAGCTAACTGCTGAAGGGACCCCACAGTTGTACTAAATCGGAGTTGCTTTAGCTGGGATTTGTGGCTTCTGGTTTAATAATGCCATCCAACATTGGATTTTCTAAATTTACGCGGCTTTAGGTTCAAGATAGCAGACAAGAAATACTGAAGTAAAGAAGACTGGAAGAACAGCGAGCACTGCCACTAAATCAACCACTCAATTCGCTGCCAACAACCAAAATTTTATTGTATTTTATCCCTTTTCTACAAGATAGAAGTAACCCTGATCCCATCTTTAACCTCACTAACCATAGATAACCATAGATAACCATAGGTAGCCAAGAATAACCCGTTTACATGACTGTAGGAACATTTAATGAAGCGTGACAGTACGCCACTTTGAACCTAAAGTCGTGTGAGTTTAGGAACATCTCCATCCAACATAGCAAGAATCATAACAAAGCTACCGGTCAATTGTTGTTCTCACCTGTATCGTGCTACCGCCAGCCCCTCCTCCTGTTTCACCGACTCCATTCCCTCCTCCACTTCCTGGATGCAGTGGATAGACGTACGAACCGTACACTGAGCCGCCGGCTGACGAGGAGCTTGGACCCCCCGGTCCCCCATGGCCAGCACCAGAACCAACATTGCTAACCGAATGACCACTGCCAAGCCCCTCTCCAGCCTTTGGACCTTGACCGGACGTAACCAGTTTTGAGCCGCCTTCTAAATGAGCATCGATGATTGTCATTTCTATACTCTTGGCAGGTATGAGTGTCCCTTTCTTCATGTGTAACGTTCCAATGTCCAGTTTCAAATCTCCAGGTTTCAAAAACTTTGTATCAGCTTCCATGTTTAACATTCCAAAGGATAACTCGCCGTCGACTGGTTCTTGTAAGTAGGATCCGTTCTTTATAAACCCGGTACTCGCGTTTTCACCGATTATCAGTCTTCTTGATTCACCAATTGTCAGGTTGGAGACGCCAGTCATTCGTCCAAAGAGTTCGAATGGTGGGTCCTTTGATCCGACAATATGAAAATCTGGCACAAGAGCAACTTCTCCACCATATTCAACGACGAAATTTACTTTCGGAAAAGAACGCCTCTCAGTTGTATTCTCGTATTCAATAAAGAACATCTGATTTGGTTGGATATACAACGTCGATAACCCGTCGCTCAGTATTGTATCCACAGAAACACTTGGCTTACGGCTATTCCCAAAATTTGCGATTTTAAAATGTACCTGAAAAGCAAGGGATTAAATTATATCTATTTTTTAAAACAGCGGTTTTGGTTTACTAGTAAATGAGATCTTTATTAGCAGAACATTCATTGAAAAAGAGTATTCAATCTTTGGAACCTTCTCTTGAAATCAGCTCATATGTTGCTTAACAAGATAAACATCTATTTACATCTATGAACTATTCACATAGATCATTTGTAAATTTCTGCCTCTGGATGGAATAAGAAGCACACATTAAAGCCCAAACTAAAAAAAGTTTTCTACCATAATATGAAACAAGCTGCATCTTTATTTCACGAACTCTGTCCCAATAAGCTCTCTCATCAGACAACCAAACGTGCTGATAACCGTTTGAAAAAAACACAACACGACAAAATCCGCTGTATTGTTTTGTTACTAGCGTAATGGCAATTTAAAGGCCATACCTCTCCCTGGAGACTCAGCTCTTCAAATGCAAAATCAGCCCGGTGTTTTTCTGTTCCATTCCTACGCACCGTTTTCGGATTTCTTTCGTTCAACACAAATTCTTTGTTCGGGTCTGCAAACTGGTTGTCAAGATACAGTCTCCTGTACAGTTCGTTTCCTCTCAGTTCTACATACGTCGAGCCTGTACCGCCGTGGTAGGCTGAGTCGCATTTGGCTCCGTTGGTCAGAAAAGCACCGCGATACTCATCTGCTATGAGAATATGAGCAGCAATACGCCCTCCAGAGCCACAGCCTCCCCGCGCACTACCATAGGCATCACCAGTTCCACCGCGGGCTGATATCTCGCCATGGCCGCGGAGGTACCCCACAGTTATCCATGCACTACCTCCACTACCACCGCCTCCTCCTGTCAGAGGAAAACATTTTGAAGAAAGTTAATTAAGGATGGCAGCTTGAGTAGGAATTAGCTAAGTGCAGTGTGGTCTTTTTCATCAAACAAGCAATCAGCAAAAACATTTTTAAATTGGAAGAAACAAATTATTTCATCAGTGAAATCCTGAAAAATAGCTCACAAGCGAGAAAGTATTCAGTAGTACGTTTTGTATGCCAGGAAAGCTGGTTAAACATCAGGGGAAATGTGTGTTTGAGAGGCGTATTCATTCAAGTAACTTTAAAGCATTTTCACCTTCCTACCATGAGACTACGATAGCACCTCTGACCGCATTCATACTTGGAAGACCGATTATTTTTGGTCAATTTATAAACACAAAGTTCTTGTTCTTAAGCATCGACCTTCATAAGCAAAGAAATTGATGTTGTCTTTTCAAGATTATCAGTAAATGCCAATGTTTAATATGATACATTTGCTCTGGTTTGACATTAAAAAGTGGCTGCGACCAGGACTCATTTGTCCCAGAGAGACGCGTTTGAACCCCACGCACTTGATATGAGAATGTATTTGGGTTTCTCACATTCTGCTTCGGTCTTGAGACACAAAGGTTGCAAGGGGAACTGGATTCCTCTACTGAGCGCATGCCCTCACCATTTTAATCACGGATATACGTCGTATAATCATGAAAACATTAAAGAGACAAAAATCCAGACAAACCTGTCTTAGCATTTGCATTTGCCGCGTCTGCTTTTAGGAAACCATCCAATATAAAGGCATAACCAACACTTATTTTCATTCGTCCTCCGCCACGACTGCCAGCCCCGTGTGGACCAGCACCCCCTTGTGCCCCTGTCATCGTCGGCTCATAGAGTGAGTTGTAAACGCCTCCACCAGCCGCAGCCTTGCCACTTCCTCCTACTGTGGCTTGGCCGGCACCCGAACCTCCCACGGGTGAATCAATTCCAGATCCGGGACCTTTGGTGGTCGTACCTCGTCCCACACAGTTTAAAGTTGCGTCTGGTTCCAGGTAGAAATCTGTTGCTTCAATTTCAAAATACTCTGCCAAGAACTGCGAATTGAATTTTAAATCCTGAAAGTACAACACAAGCATTCAGTGGCCAAATATATTCGTCTGTGATTTAGTGAGAGCGTGCGTGTGTGCACGTGCATTTTCATGTGTTTATGTATGTATGTACATGTGTTTGTATCTTTGTACGTGTATGTGTACGTGTAATATGTGTGCGTGTGCATGTATCGGTATGTAAGTATGTATGTATGTACGTATGTATGTATGTATGTATGTATGTATGCATGTATGTATGTATGTATGTATGTATGTATGCATGTATGATGTATGTATGTATGTATGTAAGTATGTATGTATGCATGTATGTATGTATGTATGATGTATGTATGTATGTATGTATGTATGTATGTAAGTATGTATGTACGTATGTACGAAAATGTGCAAGAGTGATTGTTTTTAACACAAACAGTTGCACTAAGTTACCAACTCTATTAATCTGTGATTTAGTGAGCTTGTGCATGAGCACATTGATACAAAAGCGCGAAAAAGGAAACGAAAAACTTTGGTTGTAGTCTAATGATACAATTGACCACTAATCTACGCATATATCCATATTATCAAAAACATTTTCACTGGGTGCTCATATTACATACAGTGATTTTCAGTGAGGACATGTGCAAAAAAACCAGAAAGAAACAATAAATTATAAAACTTAACAACATACAAAACACACAACGAAATAAGGGTTAAAGTTAAGAATTTGCCAATACAAATATAATACTTAGAATTATAATTTATGAGTAAGAAATAATTAATCCTTGACTGTTTCTTATGGAGTGACTTAAACATTAAAAAGAAGTATTTTTCTTCTCGAACTTACTTTGAAAGTACAATAGGCACCTTATGCAAATAGGACGGGAACGTAAATGGGAACGTTACAGAAACAATAGA
>JAOBYF010004684.1:0-13582 GCA_025403605.1 Parazoanthus darwini
CTTTGACGCTCGTTCCGATCCGGCCCCTCCATTTTCAGACCTTCTTGTCGGACACTGCGAGTTTCAAATTATCAAAGAAGTTTGTTTTCGTGCGGTGTATAATCTTATAAGCTTAAAAATACTTTGGGGGTAAACTAACAAAGGGTTTATAAGCTTTCTGGCTTTTTTCAGCACTATGTAGGATGTAAGAAAAAACGTTAAAACTAAATGACGAGACTCGACAAATCGCTAAAAGTTGTAGTTAGAGAATAAATGTCTTGGTCGTACTTTCAAGTATAGGATTCAGTAGAAACTGGTTTTGGGGAAAACAATCGCTAATTTTGCTTTATCATTTGGATCAATAAACGTGATCTGACAAATGAAAGTGCACCAATTTAGATTATACCGATAGTGAACAGATAGAGAGGTAATTAAAATTTTGTTGTAGCTTTACTCAGCTGATATAGAAATATAAACAAAAATGAATGCTCTTTAACGTCTATCACACGCTTTGCTTTATAACATCCACATATATTATTTTCTCTGAGGTTCGTCTTTCTTGATTTATTGGCAAACGCATCCTCGATTTTTTTACAAAATTGTTGTTATTTTATGGAGATAAGTTGACTGGTGTTTCCTTTTGATCTGAAATTTCAAGATACACTTTGCAATTTTAAAAGCACGTTTAAACAAAAGCATTGGATTTATCAAGTTTGGTGGCCCTGACAAGAGTTTTGTATTCGTTTCGACAAACTACTTCAAAAATGCAGCGCGAAGCAATAAGATTTGATGTTTTTGCCTCTACATTGATTGCCTAGTTGTTTCTCGTGTTAGTTTCAATATCAGCGGTGACAGTATTCACTTTCAAGTTTTGGTAATTTCAGAAAATTTAAGATGTAGTTTATAAAACTTAATACGTCTAGCTATAACAAACATGCTTTTTTTATAAAGAAAGTTCATATATCACTGAGAACACCGTGACTCAGATTTGCCCGGATTTCAAGAGTAAGGTAAAAAACTAAACTTTTGACTAAGCTGTAAACACAATTTCTTAATATAAATGAATAATCGAAGTGAAAATCGAACGTAATATTATCTGGCGAAAGTAATAGCGCGTTTGGTACGAAAATTGCACTTAAGTAATTTAAAACTAATGAATACGAAATTAGAATAATTGCAATATTAATAATTCATGATGCCGAGTTGTTTTTTTCTCCCGTATGTAGGCCAAGTAAAAAGAATTGTTAATCCGGGTAAATTATTATTTTGCACTACATTTTATTCAATGATACAGTTATTTTCTGGGGCCTGCCCCACTTACCTAACTATATCGATAATAATATAATTTTCAATCCGGCAGTTGGTCAGCAAAAAAGGCAAAAAAATGACCGGCTGCACTTTGGCTTAAATGCTAGTTCAAAGGGTGCAAAATTACAACTAGTTAATGTTTTTTTTAAAAAAGTGAAGGGGTTGGTATGGTGTTTGTTCGTGAAAGAACGTGTGAACTAAAACACTCAATTTACTGAAACAACAAAACCCAACTACACATTTTTTTCTAACAGCAACTTTAAAAGAACAGTGAGACTCAGATTGCCCAAATTTTAAGAACGATTATTTAAAAAACAATCTAATGCTGGGATTTTTTGTATCATAACAAGACTCAAAACCATAGCAATGTTTGAGGACGAGTAATGAGAATCCGAATTAGTAAAATTTCAGTCACTAAAGCTTTATTGTTTCGCAAAATTATTTTCACAAAGTAGGGCTTTTGTGTTCAATTTAGGTTTTTCCAAACAATTGCAATCTTGCTTTAATTATAGAAATGAGAACAATAAAGAAGAATTTGAGGCTGAAACGCCCAACTACTATACTTAAGAAAAACATATTGACCGCACTATTATATTAATCCGGCCATTTCTTTGCACGAACATTAAAAACTTGCTTCCAGTAATAAACAGGCACCGCTGAGCTGCGCTGGGAGGGGGGCTGGGGGGTACGTGTCCCCACCCTTCAATAATTTTGCCGCATTTGCTCATTTGAAAATATCCTTACCATATTTAAAGGGAAAAAAAGTTTAGAAAAAACTTACTTGTTTTGTTTGTGGTTTTGTTTTACGTTTTTCAAAAACTTGTATTCTACGCAAAACAGCTTTGTTCATCTTTACTTGTTACTGCTGAGTGTTGTTTTAACATGTTCATGTTCGGCTGTTCATAGCGTAACACTATTAATAAAAACAATAAGCATGCACTAATTTCGACTCAAACCGTAACCTCACCTGACTGACTCAACATGAAAAAGTCGAGCTTATGATGTTTAAAACGTACATCCATATACATAAATTCACAACCATTTTTTACGATTATCAATTTTAAATGCTTTTCTAGCGAATCTAGAAGCTCAGATTTTCAAACTTTTCAGGAGGAGTATGCGCCCAGACCCTCCCAGAAAACTCGAGTCTGCGGCGCTCGCTGCTCGTGATATTGCCCCCGCCCTACAGTTTAAAATTAATCTCGTTACAGGTGTGTTGGCTTGGCACACAGGACAAACTGAATCAGGGCAACAGGGAGATCTATTGTCACTGAAGAGTCTAGTTCAATATTTGTAAGCTTTGAACAGGCTCAGCATATTGGTCAGAGGCTTCGTGCCGGTTGATAAATCGTGTCGACGATCAATCAAGTTACGTTGATCATGAATACAGCAAGGACGTTTTCATAGGTAATTGTTGATCGTTGGGTTGCCTTCCTTCTATTTAGTCTTTGGACAATGTGAGCAATATGAGTTTGGAGCATCGCTTAACAACGAAGATCTTGCTGCAAAGTCTATGAGCGTTAATAAGACAATCAAATGCGTTAAGGCTTTGTTTAAAATCTTCACGCTGCAAGAAAAGTTTCAGACACTGAAAACTGTTGGGATTCAAATGCACAGCGTTCCTCTTTCTTTCTCGCTGTAAATATTTTTAACACGTAGGTCGAAATCTATAAAATAAAGTGGAGAAGGCTTTACTCTCTGGAAACAATGCAGTATTAAAATACTTGCACGAATATAATGTGGTAGTAACATTTGTGATTTTGTCAGATGACTTTTTTTCTTCTTTTGGAACCCTAAAAAAATAGAATCTCACCAAATCAATGTATATAGTTCAATTTGAGGAGAGGGAAAGGGAGAAGGGTGGGGTTTAAAATATTGTATTCATTGTATTTTAAGATCGATCGGGTTCCAGAAACACAGTATTGTTGTACTTGATCTTATCCATATTGTGGGAAGCTCTCTTATGTTGATAATAAATATAGATGTGTTGCAGCAAATATCTGAAATGCTCCTTATGTTTCGTATACTTGTTGTACGAATGTAAACAGAACTTAGAAAACATAAGTTAGAGTAAGACATTAAAAAGAAGTACCAGGATCGTACAACCACTCAGGTAAAACCAACAGACCAATTTAGATATATCAAAACTCAGCCTGAAATAAGACATCAACGCGAGGCTTTGGGGAATAATCCTTGCAAACTCTATACTCAAACTCAACAAGTCACCAAAAGGGACAAAGACAAAAGAAGAAAGGAAGAAAGAAAGAGATACTCTGTATTCTGTTCCCCAGAGCCTCGTGTTGGTGTCTTCTGTTTCAGGCGGAATTTTGACATATCGAAATTGGTCTATTCCACAGCTCTCGGACCTAAGGCATAGTTCATTTGATAACAAATTGCTTTCCAAGGGGGGAGGGAGAGTGGCGAGGGTTCCATCCTATTCGGTTGACCCTTAATTTTCTATCATTATCAGTTAAAATGGTTTCAGACAACTCATTTGACATCCATCCCTTAGAAACATTTTGTTGTGGGTGATCAATTCCTTTATTATCAACAGAAATACTGACATATTTTGCATTAATAAAATCAGGAGAAGATTAATGTTGACAAACTGACTAAAAAGAGCAGGGGGTCTAGCTAGAAATAAGCAGGCTATAATCTGTTGCAATCGACAGGGAAAATTATACTTAATATTAACTGGAAAAAACTAGTTGGCAGTTGGGTAGTACCTCATAATGCAAAAAAATGCAAAAACTAATCAATCATCGAATTTGTTGCTTACAAAAAAAGTATTATTCCCAACAGCACCAGCTAGTTCCATTTAGGACATGACGATGCCTAGGCTGACATGTTGGAATAATGACTGCGAATGCGATCGAATTAACAAGAGACAAACCTTGCCAAATTTTCAAGGTGGTGCTTCTAAGCCCAGTTTTTACAGCAAACTTATATGAAATAAGTAACTTTTTTTTTACCAGACAATAGCGCAATTTACCTTGCACAGTGGACAAAGAAAAGCAAGAAGAGCAAACCTGGTATGTTAAAACCCTTGTCTTTTGTATGTTTATCTTGCTTTTTACACGTTGGTGAGCTCCGTGTCAGCTGGTATAGTTTTGCCGACATTTCACCTTCGCTGGGTATCAGAGACAAATTATTGTCTGTAAACAGTGAAGTGTGAAGCCAAAGGTTTTAGAGCATTTTTGCCAATATACATAGTATTTAGAACAATAATAATAATAATATTAATAATAACAGTAATAATGATAATGATAATAACAATATCTTCTTCTAGAGGCTCTCGATCAATTTTTCCAAAAGTTGTCAAGGTAACACACCACCAAAATTCTTCTTTTGATGTTTCCTAATATCTGTTCAACTTTCAAATAATTCTTGAAACTTTCACTCGAGTTATATCAAAACGTTTATTTTTCAACCTAAAATGACAACTTAACAGCACCGAGCTGAAAAAAGATCTCCGTTTGTTTTAAATTAAGAGGGCTTTTCTTCTAGGATTTTGCTGGTGAGGATTGGAAAAGATTCGTAGAAAGGATGGTGCTGGCACTCTTTGGAAAGATGGGGAGTTTCCTGGATTTCACCTGTTAAATATTTACCCGAACTTAACATTTAACTCGCTATAAAATACCATAAGGTTACTATTTTTAGTGACTACTAAATTTAACAATTTTGTCTGAGAAAGAATTAGCCGTTTTAAGGATTTTTGTTGAATATTTGTCAGATGAATTTACCCATTCAGGAACACGCAACTTAAGAAATCCTGAAATCAATCATGTCCGAGGATGAGGATACGGTGTTGTGTGAAGAAGAATAATGAAATGGATGATGTGGAAACCGTGGAACATAACGACAATCAAGCATAACAAGAAACACAAGACGAGTTATGAGAACACTTGTACAGTTCATTAAATTTTGAAATGGATTTCAGTGCTTTTTTTAATTTTTTTTTTTTATTACACGGAGGTTAATTTTAGCCTCTAACTAATTTTAGCGAGTACTAAATATCAGCAATTTTTTTAAAATCGCTAATATTAGTATCCGCTAAGAAAAGTAACCTTAAGGTATAGCAAACTGCACTGAATTTTACTTGTCAAAACAACAATCTTCTCGATGATTTTTTCTTCATCGATTATTGCCAAATAATCTAAAAATAATCTACGGCAAGTATCATCTATAGGACAGTTGCTATGTTTTAAAACTGAGACGCACTATTTTTGTAACGAGTAAAGTGGTGGAACCTTTGAAAACATCGTTTTAGCAGGTAAAATGATCCCTATACTGGAGCAGAAGTCAAGAAAGCCATAGACTGAGTTGTACTAAAACCAGAGCTCGAGACTCCATTGAGTAGAAAATGTAAAAACGAAAAATACACAAAAACAAAGTAAATGGAAGTGAGTTAGAAAACGAATGCAAAATTATTCTAAGCAAGAACAAAGTGGCCAAAACCAAACATAAAACATGAAGACACTTGAAAACAACTGAACTTAACTTGAGCTTAATCATTATCACAGATCAGAACAGTTCTGGCCCATCAAGAAAAAAAATTGCTTTAAAGTAAATTTTTGACAGGGAAACTCCAAGTTTTTCATTACGCCAAAGCGGCTGGACACAAAGGATGAACATCTTACATTCCTGACAGCAAACTTGACGAAGCCAAGGAGACAGATTTCTTGTCTAAGCATGCGCGTGATACTGAGCACAACTCACACTGTCTTTGAAGATTGATTTAAGAAATGCAATTCCCTTTATTTTGTTTACACAAGATCCCCAGCATATTAGTTTGCTAATGGCTTCTCTAAGCTTCGACACGTGTTGTCAACAGACCAGAGTACACAAGTTGACGTTTATAGTAAATTAAACTTCTGAGTATTACTTGTATCTCATACCTGAAACTAAAGTTCAAAGTAAAACAAACTGCCTTTGCTTAATATTTCAATCCACGAGCACTGCTAATTTCTGACGAGAAACCAGAATGCTTATTTAAAGTATTTGGAGGTTTGAACTTTTATGTGGTGACTAAGTATTCACTTACTTTGAAAAAGAACAATTTCCTGACTGACATTTCGGTTAATGAAAGAAATAATTACTTTTAGCCATCTATATGTAAATTCTTCTGGTTCGAAGGCGACCCCTTTTAAATTTCAAAACAGAAATGAATGAATACAAAGCATTTCAATTAAGAAAGAAAAAGTTAAGCAAATGGTTTTAATGCTGTGACAGACCTAAGCTCATTAATATTTTAAACTTGAAGATATGATAAGCTTTCATCCTAGTTAAACAGCTCATTACTAGCATTCATAGCAGGCAATTATGACGTGTGAATTTTGGAGGTAAAAAGATCATTTTGAGCTTGTGTTTTCATAAGTTTAACCAATGCGGATACAGCTTGTCAGAGATTGAAATTACTACTCATAAGCTTGGACGGCTAATTACGTCTTGTTTGTTAGTATATGGTCGAATATGCTCAATGGTAAATGTGATGTCGATTTGATTAGGTCCCACTGTAGCTCTGTCAGCTGATGAATTTTTCAATAACACAAGTCACCTTTTCTTGTTCTTTCTGCAAACATACTATGTCAGTTAATTTCACCCCGAAGAGAAACAAAATTGCAATCACTTCTCGCTTGTGTTATTACATTCGGCTCCTCGCCTAGCCGTGGACAGCTTCAGTCATGTCGACGAAAGGTAGGCCACCTTCGTTCTGAAGAATTCCCTTTAAAACCTCGGCGCTTATTCAGTGATTAATTCTTGTTGTTCTTTTACAACTTCCGCTAGAATTTACTGGTTTTTATTTGTGAATGCATATAGCTGTGGCATTTTGTATACTCACAACCTCGTAAACATTTCATTGAGGAGATTGATAGCAATCTAGCCAAGCTATAGTCATGTTTTAAGAACACAGCCAACTTTCGTTCGCAAAATAAGTGAAGAAATTTCGAGATCCTGTAGGTCAACATTTGGCATTTTTATGTTTTAACAAACTTGTTTTTCTAAATTGATCTTGATTCAAACGCTTACACTTTGCCCTTTCTGCGTTGAACTTACGTTTGTTTTTAGGCAAGAAGATTAAAGCAGCGCGGAGATGTGCAAATTGTGGAGAGCCGATATTTGACCGATATTTGCTGTTAGCATTGGACCAATACTGGCATGTGAACTGCCTGAAATGTTCTTGCTGTGATGTAAAGTTAGAAGAAATAGGACAGACCTGCTTTACAAAGGGAGGGATGATTCTGTGCAAAAACGATTATCTAAGGTAAACCTAAGACTCATTCTTTGATCGTGTTCTTTTCTGTTTTGCCAATCCGTGTGAATCTTTAGCTATCTTTCCATTTTTTCAGCGAATAACTAATTCCCAAGTAGCGTTTCAACGTTTTGCACTCTCTCGAAGAAGAACAACTGTAAAATAAGACAAGCAACCGCTTTAATAACCAAAAATCTTTAATTTTACCAAAGTAATTAATTTTCCAGCGCGCAACGAAGAACATCAGTTGCTTCATAAATCGTTAGAACAATTTTTGATTAAAAATTCGTCACTGTCAAAATCAATCCCAAGATCAATTTAGTTCGATGCTTTGGGCTAAAGAATTATGAGTTGCAATATACAGATATGGCTGTTCAGGGATCAAATTACGGATCTCTTTTGAATGCTAAGCAGAGAAACCATAAGTATAGGAAATGAAATCGAACAAACTTTCTGTCTAGAAAAATATGCTCAGGCTGTATTTAAATAGGACGATTTTTCGTACAAACAATAGAATGAAATGAAACGCTTACCAAGTTATTAAACGAACCAGTAATGGTTCCATTTTAAAAAACAACACTCTAGATTAGTTTATGGTGCTTTATCCTGAAAATGAAACCTCACTTCAACAACTAGAGCCTGTTGGGTGCTTTTGAAAATGCGTATTATATATTAAACGAGTCATTTGATCTGTTCGCCTGTCATCTCTCTTGCTTATTGCTTTAGACTATGTCAAATGTTAATTTACAAAACTCTTTTTAACATTATTTGAAATTTTCAATTTAAGAAACGACCTAAGTCAATAGATTCGTTAATAGAAAATTAACCTTCCACAAATATTTATTGGGGGCTTTAACAATATAATTACATAAGGCCATTATAAAATGTATTGAATTTATGTCACATAGAAACTAGCTCATTATTAGGAGAGTCGAACCCAGGTGCTCAATTCTGTACTCGGACGAAGTTTATATTTTGTCACTGTTCACTGAACAGTCCAAGGAAAAATTCAGGAGTTTATATACAAGCAATAGCTTTAACGAAAACAGTTTTCCTATATTTTGACACATTATGCTCTGTGTATAATATGTATTTATAAATGTGTGGCTAGGTACCAATATCTTTTAGACAATTTTCTTTCTTTCCATAATGTGAAAGGCAAACTAAAGTCTTGCTAATACTAATGGCTAAAAGGCGGCAAAAGGTGCAAAATTATCAATATTTTAAGTAACTGTTTTTAAGGGCGGCCGCACGTTTCACATTATAGCAGCCGATGTCTTTTGTCGTGTTTTGATAGCATTTGTTAGAGACTGTTTTAAATGACAAAAAAGCTTTTAAGGGTTAATAAAACGAGCTTTTAAGGTTTAATAACATGATAGGAACTTTACCGATAGGGCGAACAAACAAGGAAATGTAACGTAATAATGTTTATGAGATGCTCTTATGTGAAAGCTGAATGTGAGTTGAAATTGCTCATGACATTTAAATTTACTTAAAACCCGGAAGCGAAAATATTTTTATTATTAACGGGATTAACCGCAATCATTTTTAATTTGATATATAACCCATGTTGATATTTAGGCGCTGGTCCTAATTTTGAAATGAAGTGTGACAGAAGCAGAACTAACCACTTCTCTTTAGGTCTTGCGTTATTAAATAAATATTTTGACTAAAAATGATAGAATGGGTTAAATGTCTACTACAACTGAAACATTACCACATACGCCGTCTCTAAACTCTTTTGAACTGGTAAAGGTATTTCGAGTTTTGTCTTGTGTTTGACAATGTCGAGATCCGAGACTTTACTGAGCTATTCTCAAGCAATAGCTCCGTCGTTCATTATCAAATCCGTCCTCAAGTCATGAAAACAAGTTGTAGGTTATAAACTATTACAGACTATCATCCGACTAACAATTATCTGTTCTGATCAGCCTCAGTATGAATAATTGTTCAAGTTATTCGAATTTAAAACCTATTCCAATAAAGTTCTTATTATATGCTCATTTATCAATGTAACAACCCTCTTATAAGGACGTCGTAGAGGGTGGAAACTGGCCAAAATTCAAAAACTCAGAAACGAACGTGTTTTTTCTAAAAATGTTGGAATAATAAAACTGAGAATCGCTACCAACACATCGCGAGAGAACAGTGCAATTTTAAGAACATTTAAGGCTGTAATCCCAAATAAAAATAGAACGTCTAGCCAAACCCCAAAAAGTAGACGTTCTTCTTAATCGAAAAAGATTTATTAGATCCGAGATCCGAGACTTTAGCTGCTTTCAAACAAAGCTCGGTCATTCAAAACCATTCTCAGGGCAAAAACAAGTTATAGGTTACAAACTATTAAAGATTAATATTAACCTCTGAATCAGACTAACAATGATCTGCTGACAAATAGTTGTTCAAATATGTTTCTGCTATTGTCACATGCACATTCATGGTTTTTTTGTGCTCAGTTCCCTTCTTCTTTTTCCTCTTCAAGTTGTTTTCAACAAGCTTGTGTTGGACAAAGATTGCGCGCCTTTTGTAACCAAACCGAATGGAATTTGTCTTTATGCAAAGACAGCAGAAAGCCGACTTTATATCCCGGAACACACGAGAGGACACAGTTAAACAAAGTGTATCACGAGGAAGAGCTCAGCTACTTCCTCCTGTGTACGGGGAACTTTTTGTGAAACTTTACCTCTCCAGATCGTTACGAAGTTTTATTTGTTGCCTCGCGCACAGGCTATCCAAGCTTAAAATTCGAGTTCAACTCGATGCTTTAGTCGTTGAAAAAAGTCATTTTAGATACATATGTAAAAGACCGATTATGAGACTTTGCATGGGAATTCTTTGGCATTCTCAAAATGCCAGAATGTTTGCAGATCATGTTGAAACAAAATTAACCTATACACCTCAACGTGGGATTGTCATTGTGTCTTGATCGGAGCTGGTCTATCGGAAATTCGTTGTTTTTGGCTTGTGTATTATATAAAAACAAAAAACCACCAAAAGACTCGTAAAACCAAAGACCCATAGGAGATCTGAAACACATGCTGGGCGTGTTCTTAAATTTCTAGCATTATTTTGGCAAATTTCACCCAATGTTCTTATGTTTCAAACAATCTCAAAATGAAAAAAGAACACTAAAGAGCCATTTGATGCTCAAATCGTGAAAAACTAAAAACACTATTCCCCAACTAAAAACAGGCGTTTTTCTAAAAAAGAAGAGCGTGCAATTGAAACTACACTGGCGTCAGTGTAGGCAAGTCGCTTGAAATTAAAAAACGTTGTTTCAAGAAAACAGAGGCGGGTCTGTCCGACGAGAGAAAATAGGGAGGCGAAAGGAAAGTCACTTTTGGGAAAATTGCACTTATTTTAAACTTGTGATATTTATTTGTTTTTCTGCTTCCCACGCCATTTCTCTTACTTCGCATAAAAGAGCTTTTGGCAGTTGGGACAATAACGGAACAGCTGCACCGGTGGCTCATAAGTGGGTAAATTGAACCAAGGCTAGTCGTGCAAACTTTAAATTAAGTCCTTTATCCGGTCCTTGATAAAAAGTATTGTTGAAACAAGTACTGTTATTATTATAAGTCAATGAGTTATTAGTAAATGCAATGTAAATGAACCAAGCAGAAAAGAAGGGTTAGGAATAAAGTTAGGGTTTCCCATGATTTCTGAGTGACGTTTTATCAAAAGTTTTCCCCAAACTTTTTCGAAAACGTTTGATGATTTTCTGAAAATTTTCCAAAACTTTTCGAAGATTTTCCGAAAATTTGAAAATTTTCATTTTATATTAAAAAGAAAATGACAAGGTGTAACAACCCTTTTTATTTGCTCATAGATTGTATGGTGCAAGTGGGACATGCGCAGTGTGTGCGAAACTTATTCCCGCCACGGAGCTGGTTCTAAGAGTATCAGACAAAGTGTACCACGTGTCGTGCTTTGCATGTGCCACGTGTAACAGTCCGCTGGTCACGGGCGACAGGTTTCACTTCGTAAACGGACAAGTGTTCTGCGAACAAGACCACCCGGCCCAGTTCTTTAACGGTAGCCGCCCCGACACGCGCCACTTTGTAAATGGCCAGACCGCAAAAACCTGAGCTAATACACTGGTTTTGTACGGGGGCAAGGGAGATGCTGCCATGTACAATGTTGTGTGCAACTTCTCAATTCTTGAGCCACTCCTTTTTAGGGATGTCGGTTGTCATATAACTACAAGTGTACAGCTAGTTCAACAGGCGCGTAGCTACCTGTAAGCCAGGTAAGCCCGACCTTACCAGTCTTTCTGAAACCCTAGTACTTTTCTTCATCCAATTTCTTTCATTTCGGAAAAAGAAGGTACAGGACAGACAAAACGGAAATGGAATGGCTTGAAATGCTTCCATTTAATCCATCATTGTAAAAATAAATTTTGCTTTTGTTTTCGTCTCCATTTTGACCTATAAAAAATTATTCGAAAAATTATTGGGTCGGCTAAAGCCTCGTCAACCTGTGAATCCGGGCTTACCAGAAAAAACTGGCTGACTACGCGCCTGCTTTGTACCCTGGCCTTTTACATCTTAGAACGATTATCATGGTCGTTTTGACAGGAGACTTGATTTTTACATTGCAAAGCGTTGTCTGGGGGCAAACAAAATTTCTAAAGTGCAGCAAAGCAGGCCACGAAGGAGACGGTACAAGAAAAGGTCGAGCCACTATCCATTGCAACATGAGGCAGCATCTTCTCGATCAGAGTGAACACTTGTCCCACAATACACCGCACCACGCGGTATTTCCTAGGCCAAGCGGATTTCAGTTTTTTCGTTTGTACTTAGGGATAGGCCATAGGAGGATATTGCACCACCTTTTGGGGGGGGGGGGGGGCGAGGTTTGCTTGGACAAAGAGTATTTTTTCTATCAACACCTGTTCAAACAACTTTTTGACCGAATTCTTGTAAAAAGTATTTTATAAAATTAATATTAAGCATAGTTGCATATCGATTTTAAAGCTTACTTCCAGCTTGGTTCTACAGACAGTGTACTAAAGAAGAATTGGACAACAAGAAAGGCACTACGCACGTATTGCACGCCTTTTTATTTCTTTTTATAAGAACAAGATAAATGTTGACGAGCTCCCTTTGTTCTTAATATTTTAATACATTGCTCTTAAAATTTATGAAAATCTGAGACACGATGTTCTTGTCACTTAGATTTTCTTCGTATATGCACTCGCCCAAAGGCTCATGTGTATACGGAAAATACAAGTGACGCGTGGCATATTCAACGGTATCCCACTCGAAAGCATTGCATAACTAGTGTGTACTGCACTGTACTGTACTGCTGTACCGTACCGTACGTATGCCATACCGTACCATACCATACCGTATCATGCGATACCATACCATACCATACCATATCATGCCACACCATACCGTACCATACCATACAATACTTTGAAACTTTCTTAATATGCGATATACATGTCATTTTAATAAAATTCGTTTTGAACTATACCCTTTAAGTCAGTCGGGGAAACCCTTGACGAAGGTGTGCCTTGCAGGGTTCGTACGGTTCATGGAAAACCAGGAAAGTCATGGAATTTCACAAATTCATTTTCTAGGCCTGGAAAGGCATGGAATTTTGATTTGGGTCATAAAAAGTCACGGAAAATGAAAGTTGCCGTATAAAACATGGGTTAGTTGACTTAAATGAGTGAGACGAAACATAAACCTGTCAGGTTAACTTACGGAAAGCTAGATTCCAATGATATTAGACGTATAGGTAAATACATGTTAGTATTTTCTTAAGACTGTTTTCTCGAAAACATTTACTATGCTGGAAATATTTCATATCGAGAACAGTTTGTGATATTTTGCAAAAAAGCCGATGGTCAAATTAGGTCGTGGAAAACTGCTAAAGGTCATGCAAAAAGTTATGGAAGTCATGGAATATCACAAGGTCGAAAGAGTACGAACCCTGGTCAAGAAACATCATCATCATCATACTTTATTTTAACACGGTAAAAACATTCATTGAATACACGTTACGTATAAAAAACACACCTGTTTTGTTTCA
>JAOBYF010004795.1:0-13569 GCA_025403605.1 Parazoanthus darwini
CTTCTGAGAACTACTCTCACCCGGACGATCACACCATACGAAATACTGATACTCCTGGGTTCAAACCTTTTACTATTTCCAATCCTGTCTGGTTTTTCGCTAGCACAGTTTGTCTAGAAAACCTTTTTTTTCAATTCTAAAATGTATGATTTTAGTGGTTTATGTCTGGCGTTTTCCGTTAGTTTTAACGCTGACTAACGCGCAGTGCATGTGTATGCTCTTTCGCATTTGTTAATTTGTTTCTGCGTGCTTTTGTTTGTACAAATGATTCATGTTTACAAGTGCGTGTGAACATGAATCTTTAGATCAGTTTCCGTTTGATTCATTTTTTTGTAAAGTGTTTCACAACATCAATCAACTTCATCCTCTTTCAAGTATTCCTTTTGCATTTGTTCTGTATGCTTACTTGCTTACTTTTGTATTTTTCTGTCTGCTAACTTGGTTTGGGATGTGACTGCCTACATGGTTGTCTCCATGTTTGTTTATGTGTACGCATGATGTTGGCCACGTGTGGATGTGAATGTGAATGCGTGTGTGTATGTGTTACATGTGTGTGTGTGTATGCGTTTGTGTATGTGTCATGCGTCTATGTCTGTGTATGCGAGCATGAATGTTTGTATGCATGTACATTGTATGTGAATGTGAATGTGTATGTGTCTGTGTCTGTGTCTGTGCATGTAAATGTAAATGTGAAAGTGTTTGTGTATGTGTCAGTGTCTGTGAGTGTGTATATGTATGTGCATGTACACCACAAATAACTTAGGTTTCTGGCTTCAAAATTACTGCAAGCTACTTTATTTATGATTGCGCATAACTTCCTTTGTCCTCAAAAATATAAAAACACCTTTTGCTACTAAACTTTGCCTTAGTTTTTGCAGAATATGGAACGATTGCTTCATTTCGTGAATCAAGTTTAGTGTTGGCCCGTAACATCAATTCATGACTAACCTAATGTATTGCCAAAACGAATTGATTCTGTTTGTTAAAAGGGTTTCTTTCAGTCGAGTTAAATCGCCTACATCAACGTACTGTGCTTTGCTTAAAAATAAAGGGAAGTGAGAAAGCAGTACTTTTGTATTGAGTATAACCATAGTTGAAATAACTAACTGGTTCTGAAGCTCAACAGACTTCGAAAGGAGTGTACAAAGCTGCTTTGTCTTAGGTTGAACGAGCTGTGATAGTGCACATTGCTTTGTTCAGTGTGTGAGCCCAAATATTCTAACTGGTTAGTTGTTGATATACATTTCAATACCTTTTGTGTTTTGTGCAGGGTCAAGGTCAACGAACAAAAGAACAAAAACCTATAACAAAGAAACTGGCCGAGTTTCATAACCATTTCGCTCTATTAACTATGGTATAACATTGAACCTGCCTCTTCAATAAAAAAAATGTTGCTCTGTTTTGGAAGTATAAGTTTCCATTTTTTCGTTCTTAAAGTAATATACCTCATATCAGCCGAGTGCGAGGTCCATGTGGGAGGTTATGGATCGAGTTTTTCCCTTCCTTTTATTGCCCAAGCTCGAAGCGCGTGGGCCATGAAAAAAAGGAAGGAAAAAACGAGGATCCATAACTTGCCGTGCGGATCGAGCAAACGAGGCTAATAAGATGTTTAGTATACGGCTTCCTTGATTATTTGAAGCAAGTGGGGTTGTAAATTACAGCCGCTCCAGAGCTAGAGGTCAGTACGAATACTTATGGACCTGAAATTGACCAATCACGGCACGCGAAATAAGTCAGCCATATAATAAAGTGTTTTAATTACTTACCGGCCATGACCGAGTATTTCACCCGTCTTTCTGTTACGCAGTGAGCGGCGGTCACCGCCCAGTTGTTGTTGATCAGGGTGGCGCCACACGAATGGTACCCGTTGACCCTCAGGGAAAGCTGCCTGGGCAAGGAGTTGGGAGGAGCAGTCTCACCACCAATTATACGGGAACCAAGCGGCCGCTCACCACAGGAGTACCCCGCTGTAGACAGGATTGTTAAATGAGCTAAAGATTATTTCTGTAAGCTGTAGTTTAGGTAGTTTTTATGAGGGCCTCGCGTCAGATTGGGGACTTTACGCCTTTAGGACGGGCACTTGAACGAAGAAGGCTGCTATCTTTTTAAGTTCGCGTTTCCCTGTTTTGATTTGTGTAATTCACCTTTCAATTTCGAAGCCGCACGAAGATTGAAATGATTCACAAAATTTGTTGTTCACGTTCTGAAAAACTGAGCTTTTGACGTAGTTGTTTTCTAAAGACGACGGTTGAAAGATAGCCAGCTTGTTTTATTCCCACGTAAAATCATTGTGTCTGCCATTTTGCTATTCTCGTTTTAGCTGCGTAAAATCCCTAATCTGACGCGAGGCCCTTCATACAAATTATACAAACTACAGCTTGCGGAAATTATCTTCTGCTTGTTTTTCTTCTTCTTCTTCTTCTTCTTCATCATCTTGTTGTTATTGTTGTTCTTCTTTTTCTTCTTTACTTCTTCTTTTCTTCTTTTTCTTCTTCTTCTTCTTCTTCTTCTTCTTCGGTATCAAGCGATGATAGAAGACACCAATACTGGAGTAATTGTTGATGGTGTTCAAATATTTGTTGAACAGCATCTTTTGTGGCTAAGCAAACCAACACGTTTACTAATTGGACTTGTATTGGTCGGTTGTAGCATCAGTTTGGACGCTTTTGCTGGTTGTTATTGTAGTATTTAGCAATGGTATTGCCGGGGTTTATCGTTATTGTAATCATTATTTTTATTATTGCCATTACCACTACAATAAACATATCATTTTCATTCTCATTCTCTTTCTCATTATCGTTATCGTTATTATTATCGTTATCATTGTCATTGTCACTATCACTATCGTTAACATTATCACAGTCTCTATTTTTTACTGTTTTTACTCATTCAGTGTCTTTGTCATTTTCACTGTCTTTTTTAATATGTGATCTCACTGTTAAGTAAGAATTTAGAAATTTTAGAAAGTGCGAGTTACGAAGTTTAGGGCAATAGTAGCAAAATTGAAAGTCTTTTGAATGCAAAGGACCACACGACATGCATAAGATTAACTGTTTAACTTCGTTCCAGCTCTGGTTTGATAAAAAGTAGCACGACTACTCGAAATATTCCCATTAAACGTTTCCCCAAAATGACGTTGTTGCAATAGCCCTGCATTCATACTCCGTTTATAAACAGTTTAAATTTGAATACATAGTTTTCCTAACTGTTTTTTAAAGTTTTTAAATAGATAAAAGGACAAGAATCTTACTGAATCGCATCATACTGTATAATCTATAAAAGTACTATATTTCGTTTCTTTAATTTTTTCTTCAATTCGTTTTCTTTAATATTACGATCGTTCTTTTTCGTGGTAAGACGGACAACTACTGCTGCTTTTTTATTATTCTACATCTGTGAAAAAAAAAACACCTTGAAAATTTGCACTAAAACCTGGCGCCTTATTTAACTGTTTTCTTGTCAGACTTGAACACAGTCAACTGTTTTTCAGTTGTTTGACCAGAAATTTTGTGCATTCGAAAATGTGAGAAAGTGTGTTTACTTCAAAAACCTTTCAATAGCACGCTTTAGCGGAATATCGAATGGCTTTCGTGGTAAAAATATACTCATTGTTGCCCGAGGGCGGATCTAACCAACATTTTTGCCGTCAAAATTTCTTTCAAACTAATGCATTTCAAAATAGATAATTTCTCGCAAAGCTTCTCACCTTCAGAAATGGAAACATCTAAAAGACACAATATCACTCCAGTGATGACCAGCATTTTGAAACAAGATCTGAACGAGTTTGTTATTCTGAGATTTTGTTCCACTCTTGAGAAAACGTGTTTTGTCAGCTGGTTGTCAGTAAACGAAAAAGCTTATGTCTGAATATTCAATAAACCGTTTTGCTTTCCACAGCTGTCAGCTGTTGTGCAGCAAATAAAATGGAAAAACAATATCTGGTCCAGTATTTGCTCAACGTCGATAGTCTTTACCGTAAGCGACGCCAGTGCGAGTAGTTAGATAACTCTGTAGGTATGAAAGTCATAGATAGCAAGTAACGGTTATTGAATTGGTGTTGAAAACGAAATACATATTCAACCAATGGAGTTTCCTTTGAAATGTTCTCATAAAATCAAACAATTTTTATTATATGTGATAACGCTTAACGTCAATTCGTTGTTAAAGGCTTACTCTTACCTCTGTAAAGTTATCACGGAAAATGATTACAACCGTCTCCAATGCGGACACCGAGAATTTTCTTGGTGTTGTTCAGTTGATCCCTTCCTAGGTATGCAACGGTCAAACTCTCCCATACGTTTCTCTTTTTTGAAAAAATTGTCAATCATATATACTGCTGTGGCAATGAAGTAACCTGCATAGCCACGAATCGAGCATAAAATTGTCCTTAGATAAATTATACGAAAAAAAACATAGAGAATTTCAAGGAGATAGCCAGTTTTTATTGTTCTGTTGCTCCATTGGAATATGTTTTAGGGGTCGAGGGAGGGGCGACTCGGCCCCTTGGCCTCTTGTAAATGTAGGGTAAATGTTTTACGTACGTGAAACTATTCTCAAAAACGTGGGCGTATTGGTTGAAGTTCTGAACGTCGGGTCTCATCGCGGCACGGTCGGTCTGGCACTTTTTCGAGGCAGTTTTATAAAACACGATACAATGCAACTAGACTGAATCAATATTTGTCAGAAGCTGAACTTGCGATACCCACTCAGTATGATGCAATAGCTGTGGCATAAATAAACGCCGATATCTTTAATAAAAATGCCACTAGCGTAATCTACACTTATACGTGCCATCCTGACTACTTCTTAGAGCGTGAATCAGTTTGAACAAGTTGAGTATATGTGGGATGTCATTCAGTTCCCGACCGACTCATGTCTGACTGACTAACTGGTTAACTGACTAAATGACTAAAAAACTAACTGCTTGACTGACTGATGTCTGACTGACTGATGTCTGACTGACTGATGTCTGACTGACTGATGTCTGACTGACTGATGTCTGATTGACTGGTTCACTGAACAGTTGACTGACTGATGACTAATTGACAAAAAGGCGTTTCGAGCGTTAGCCCTTCCTCAGAGCAGAATCTGACTGACTAATTGGTTGACTGACTGACTGACTGACTGACTGGTTGACTGACTGACTGACTGACTGACTGGTCGACTGACTGACTGACTGGTTGACTAACTGACTAACTGACTGAGTGACTGGTTGATTGACTGACTAACTGGTTGTCTGACTGACTGGTTGACTGACAGAATGACTGACTAACTGGTTGTCTGACTGACTAACTGGTTGACTGACTGACTGACTGACTGACTGACTGGTTGACTGACTGACTAACTGGTTGACTGACTGACTAACTGGTTGACTGACTGACTGACTGACTGGTTGACTGACTGACTGACTGGTTGACTGACTGACTGACTGACTGGTTGACTGACTGAGTGACTGGTTGACTGACTGACTGACTGACTGGTTGATTGACTGGCTGACTGACTGATAAACTGACTGGTTGACTGACTGACTGACTGTCTGACTGTTTAACTGGTTGACTGGTTGACTGCTTGTCTAACTGGCTGACTGACTGATTGACTGACTGAATGACTGACTGATCAACTGGCTGACAGTCTTTCTGACTAGTTGACTGACTGACTGACTAAGTGACTGACTGACTGGTTGACTGACCAAGTGACTGAATGTCTGACTGATTAACTGGCTGACTATTTCTCTAACTGCTTTTCTGCCTGATTGACTGACAGATTGACGGACTCACTGACTCATCAATTTATTGATCATCGACTGATTGCTTGATAATTGTTTTGATTAATTAGTTGACTATCACCTGAGAAAATAGAACGCAAGTCTCAAGCAAAACTGAAGCAAACTTATTACAACAATTTTCGTATCTTGATTTTGTTTCGTAAGTGCGAGGAAATCAAGAAAATTTTCAAATTTAACAGCCTTCTGCAATTTATCGTCGGATCTAAAAGACTTAAATTGCAGTTTATGTTGTACAGCTAATTACTACCTGAAGCATAACACAGAACCATGGGTTGTGTTACTATCACAATACACGATACTTAGCACACTTTGCATGATTTCTTGCACAGTTTTTTAATGCTGGGATTCCACTTGCAGAAGCCGATAAATCTTCGGCAGTCATCCTTGTTGTCCACACAGCCAACTGCAACAAACAACCAATCAAACAGACAGACAGACAAACCAGTTATCACTGGTTGATGAATAGCCCAAAATCAAAAGTGGCAGCTAAGCAAGAAAACAAGGAAACCAACACACCGTGAACGTTTTGTATGCCAGAAATAGCACGATTAGTTTATCACTCGACACAAACTTTTGCTTCATACTTGCCGTATTTTAATTGTAGTACAAAAACGACAAAACTATTTAATAACTACAGTAGCAGAAACCCAACATAACTCAGCGCTTACATCTTTTCGTACTCGTCCGTCTACAAGGTACATTTTTAACGAACAGATTAGGCCCTCGCTTGTTTAATGTATGGTCTTGCCAATGTTTCGTTTCTGAAAGGATGGCTTAGATCATGAACTCTTTTAGCTGGAGGCAGTTTATTAGCATCAGTAACCATCAATGTTCTTCTTACAACATTAATACTAAGTTAGTTTTATGGTTATGAGAATACAATTATAATTATGAAGTGCAAATTCTCCCAGCGTGCTTGTAAGAAATGTGTGAAGACAGATATGAGAAGAGTTGAACAATGAACCATTCGGTACGTTTGAGACTAAAAAAAGCAAACTTGCTGAAACATTTCTAACTTAAAATATATCTGCTGTCATTCCATTATTGCGTTCTGTAGGAAAGTTCATCTTGGAAGGAGAAGTCAGAACAAAAACTGCGAAAAGAGAAAGAAGAAAAGGTTCTAATCAATTACTTGATGCTCTTGTTTTTAACATTTTTTCATCAAATTTTACTCATCTCAAACTCTTCGTCCCCTTTAATGCAATTATTAACGGGCTCGCATTCTGTTTTTTTGTTAGGATCGGCCGCAATCCGGACGTTCGGGAAGCCGTTTTGACGAGGGAAGATCAAACCGTGATCGATTCAGTAGCGGGAGCAGCGATAATGTACGCAGCGAAGAAAATCGACGCGACAGTGGGCGGGGCCGTAATGAGCGGCCACGGAAAGACAACAGGAACAGCGGAGGAAATTCAGAAAACACAAGAGCGAGAGAGAAGGAAAGAGACAGAGACAGGGATAGACCGAAAGAACGGGACAGAGATAGAAGGTATAGGGAATTGTTAAAGTCCCCCATTATCTCGAAAACTCTAGGGAAACAAAGCAAGTTCGGCCGCATAGCGAGAGTTCGTAGTAAATTACTGATAAACACCAGAACTAACTTAGATTCGGCACGAAATAGCGAGAGATAACGGCAGACTATTGTACAATACATGGTAACCTTCACGCGTACACACTTTTTTTTTTGCTTGGTAAGTCCAAACCAAGTTGTTGGAATAACTAAGAAAGATAACTGGTCGTCTCTGACGGCTGACAATTCGACTTTGTGTTAAATGCGAACAAACATGATTTTAGACGGAAAAGCCACCAGATCCAAATTGAGCGGGGCCCTCTAATTGCTCCTCTGTTAAAACGAATAACAAGTTGGACTACTTGTCCGTTGAAAATCCTTTTACGCTCCGTTTTCACGTCTCAGACAAGCTGTTTATCTCGAGAAGCTGGCCGCCTTTCCCGTGTAAAAACTACCAACCGAACTTATATTATCAAGAATAAACCTCACTGGACAGCGACTTTTTAAATCTTTGTTGAATCCTAAACAAAGATTTTTTTATCAGCATCTGTTCTCTCCTTACATTCATAATTTCAAAAAATGTTGTTTGGTTTGTGAGATTTGAAGTACTAAAAATTTAGCATCACATTAGTTGGCAAAGATCGCCACCGACACCGGTCCATTACCAGAATGAATTAAATGACAAGATCAGAAACTTTGTAGAAACTCTTTTACTCACATTGTTCTTTCCCAACATACAGCTCCTGTGTATATGTTGAAAGGGGGACCTGTTTTTGTTTTTGCATAGATGACAGAAGAAATGTTCGTTTATTTTACAACAGACATGATCGGGATGTCAGGGACGACAGGCGTGGTCCACGTGACCGAGAGAGAGAACACAGGCCTTCCAGAGAAGACCGTGGCAAATCACGCGGCGATAGTAAAAAAGTAAAAGGCGAGGAGAAACCAGCTGAGAAAACAAACACAGACACCAGAGCTGGAGAGGGAGGAAGAGCAGAGGCAAAGAATGGTGGCGAAAAACGAAACGGGGTTGAGGTGGTGAAGAGTGAAGAACGGACGCGATTAGCTGATGAAGAGGAGAAGGGCGTGGCACCTGTGGAGGGGAAAAAGGAGGCAGACAGAGACAAAGACAGGGACGGTGTCAGGGACAGGAACAGGGACAGGGACAGAGGAGCTAGTAACAAGCCTCGAATACGGAACAAGGTAAGAATATGGTTTGGAAATTGAACAAGAAAACGAAGGGAGATTATGGATACAATGATACTGAATACGAGAGTGAAAATGTCAGTAATACTAACAATTACATTTGTAAAACGATTTTGGCATTGGCAACGTTAGTAATAACAATGACTGCATTCAAATGGCGCCGGAACTGCAGCAGTTGATAAAGACAATGACAATAATGGGTACGTTTACAGAGTGGTCGACCAGTTTGTTACTGTAGGAACTGTTCTTTCCCCGCGAAGAATGACAAGCATCAATATTGGATTGTCCTCCAATCTAGAGTACTTAGGTACTAGAGAGTCGTACTACTATCAAATAGTTAAAAAGAGTTAAACTGTTTGCTAGTAATAAAAGTAAGTTGGCTCAAAGGGCGATTGTAGTTGATATGCCTGTTACTATGACTGACTATGATTGACCTTGACACTGACTTTGACAGTTATTATGACAATGATTATGACTATGACTATGACTATGAATACAACTGACGAGGACTGACTGACTTTCAATATAACTGCGACTAGCACTATCACTATAACTGCTACTATCACTATGGGTGTGACTGTGACTACAACTACGCCTGATAAAGACTGCAACTGTGACTATTCCTAGGACTGTGACTATGTCTAGGACTGTGACTATGATTTAATGTCTAGGACTGTGACTATGACTTAATATCTAGGACTGCGACTATGACTTACTGAACTGTGACTCCTCACCAGTACTCAGTACCACTGTGACTGTGACATCGACGACGTTGATTGGTTTGATAACAAGTATGGTTTTGGTTTTGATAACGAAAGCAACAAGAGCAATGATTGTGAAAGTGTGCAAGAGTTGCAATAGTCCACTTTCGTATTCCCAGTTACATATTTCATCAGCGTCAGCCTGGACTTGGTGTTGAACATACATAAATACCTACATTGGTATTCATGAATATTCAGCATCAAGTCGAGGCTAACGCTGTGAAAATGAGTCTGTAGTCATTTATAATCAACAGCAACCACGAATGTGAAACTGGGCTATTACTGGGAGTTGCCATGTAACGTAACGTTTGATTGGCAATCTGAGTTTTGGTTTTTACTGAGCTTTATGGCTACTATCTCCATTGTTTATGGCTCAAAGACATCTTTTTCTTTTTTTTGAAAATGCTCAAAGTTGAGCCAGTTACTGAACAGTATTGTGTGACAGATCCCTTTGTGTTAACTCACAGGACCGGCCAGAGAAAGCTATCTACCAGCCGCGCTCTCGCTCAGCTGCTACCAAGACGGACGGCGATTGCCCTGGTACGTACACCACTAGTTAACGTTAGCTTTCTGTAGCTGCGCCTGTGGTGATTTTTATTAGCCTGACAGAAAACCTAGCAGGAAAGTGCTGTCTCAAAACCGCGACACGTGTATATCAAAAGAGCGAAACCTTTATCAGCAGGGCTGTGCAGCTGGCGGTCTTGGGAAAAGGCGAAAGCTCCATATCGGACAAGCTCAAAAGAAAAGACTGGGAAAAGGAAAATTAATTTTGAACTCGTCCAACATGGCGCCATAACCGGCAGCTACGCAGGCTAATCCTTCAAATAACATATACAGGAATGTGGCTAGAATAACTCCTTTAATCTAAAAAGGAGTAAATAAAAAAGAAATTTAAGTCCTTTCCCGAGCCAAGTGGCTCATAAGGCCGGCTCTTATTTCCGGTTTCCGTAGTGTTACGTGGACGAGCATCTCTGACTCACCCTGGACAGGACACTTATCCATCGCAGATTAGCCCCCAGCAGAAGCTGGTACTCATTTCAGGATTGCAATGAAGATAGTTAAATGTGATGTGAAGGGTTGGTAAGCTGAAGATTTGTTGTGATATCAGCTAACGAAAAGTGACAGTAATCCATCATGGTATATGAGAAAGCCTTGCGTAAAGTTCATTGGAACACAAAAAGGATTTGGCATGTAAGAATTAATAAGTGTATAATATCTGTTTGGTTACGACTTCTGTTTTTCTCAGTTTTGAGTCTACACTCTAAGCTTTGTCTCACGGCTTAATTTAATTATTTTGATACAGAAAAAGAAAGAACTAAAAACTTGAAGGATTCTGAGGGTAGTTCGGAAAAAGAAAGCAAACCACGTGATCGGGCCAAAGAACAAGAGAGAAAAGAGCGCGACAGAGACCATGACAGACGTGACCGTGACCGTGACCGTGACTACGAACGGGAAAAAGACCGCAGAGATCGCGACAGAGAACGCGGTAGGAGGGATCGGGATCGTGATCGTGATCGTGATCGTGAACGTCGTCGTGACAGGGATCGTGACCGAGATAGGGAGCGTGACAGGGATCGCGATAAAGGGCGTGACCGAGATAGAGATCGTGTCCGTGAGACAGATCGTGACCGAGATCGCGCAAGGGACCGAGGCAAGGAGAAAGAGTCGAAGAAACCAGAATGTGAGACTGAACCAAGAGCTGATACTGTGGTGAAACCGACGCGTGGATCTGGGGAGGACACTCACGAGAAAGGAGGGGAGGGTGGCACGGTCAGCGGTGAAGGGAGGGGAGGGGGAAGAAGTGAAGCAACAACAGCGGAAAACAAATGTGACTTGACACCTTCAAGCGCAGCCAGTGGTGAAAGCACATAAACTTGAGGTACTTCATTTGCACTGCGCAATTTTAATGCACATTATATCGAATATGAAGTTTCTTCTGTTTCATGGTTTCACTCCTGCTTTCTTCACATATAATCCTATAACCAACCGGTGTGGTTTTTCAGATAAATTTATTATCTCCAGAATGTGTACAGCGACCCCCTGTTTTATTTTCAGATTTCGTATCTCAGTAAAAAAATGCTGGTCAACTGATATGAATATTTTAATGAACTTCTTATTTGTGGAAGTGGAAAGAGTGTTCGTACACACAAACTGAACCGTTTAGCACTTTAATTGGTTCCAAGAAGGATAAATATTCGCCCACCGGTCAAAAACGGCTATCCGCTGGGTTTATTTAAACAAACGTTGAGGTATCTAAGCTTGGACGATTCCCCTATTCGCTGATAAGAAATTAAAATATTACAAACTAACGGAAAATATTTGTGTTTAATTCTTTTGCTTGTGCATGCATTAAACGGCATGTGTGTGCCAGCAGGGGTCGTTGTTTGTGTAGTGTATGGAGTGTTGTGTGTTAAAGTACGCGAGTTTGTGTGAGTTGTGGGGGTAAGTAAAATTGACCTTTTTATGGAGGTGTAGATGCATAAAAAGAAATGCATTCTTACTTCGGATGAGTAAAGGTCCGGGTCAGCTGTACATATTTTACAAAGTTCCTTTCCCTCTACAAGGGGTTGTATATGTAATAGTTTGGTTGGGTTAAATGTAATCAATCGGACCACAGTCCCTCGGGTCTGTTGTAGTTCGACATCTTTTTATGTTTAGCCTTTTGGGCTATATACGATAAGCTTAATGTGTGCCTTATATATGGCTTAAATATTTTTGCCCAATCGAACTCGGCTGAATCATGTATACAGTATTTCTTTGGGGATGACCTCAGCTTTTTCAAGTATACTTTTTTGCTTATGCTCACTTTTAGTTCTTGTCGTCCTGCATAAGGCTGTTATTTTGTGTTTTAGTCCGTACTAATATGTTCCAGGGAGGTACTCTGGGACTCAGGGACGATGCAGATGGATGAAGATGTGTGGGTGTGTGTGTGTGTGTGTGGGAGGGGGAGGGGGTTGTGGAGAGAGTAGAGGAGATATACTGGGTACAACTTATATACTTTTGGGAAATGTTTGGTGTTGATTCCCCCTCCCTGGAGTAAGCCCTCGATCCATAACTACCTTTTCAGTACTAAATCACTTGGTAATCAATAACATTTAGTTTGCCCAAGAGTCAGGTTTCCGACCATGGGGATCAGCGTTGTGAACCTGTGAGTCTTACCCAATACCTCCCCGCCCTCCCCCCCTTTCCTGGGGCAAACCTGTGACGTGCATGCATTAAAGTTATAACCACGGATTTTTTTTTAAGTGATCCTGTTATTATATTGCTTCACACAGGTGGCCACTGTGAATGCTGCACTGATTTAAGACAGGACCTGGGAACCTGCACATGTTGTGAATTGCTGAATAATGAACTACTGCTCGAGTTGATAAGTTCTGCAATCGAATCGCATTTTAGCTTGGTACTGGTTGCTTGTCAACTTCTTTTATTCCTAAACAAAGTGTTGTAAAGACAGGTTACAGAAATACTATCAATATTTGAAAATAAAGATCTTGTTTAAGTTAACTTATGTTTTTCAATTTTAGTTTTTCACGGTACCTAGAAGAACGAGAATTTATTGTCTTTTATTTTAACTTGGTTTCTTGAACTCTTCTTTCTGCCCCTTAGTGGCTTAACTTTAGCTGTCCGTCTATCGAGTTATAGATCAGAGCACTCGAGAAGCTGGAGAAATTCTCGACTTCGTCTTGTGCCGCTCAAAGTATTCTTTTGTTCTCTCTCAACTTGTGTGTGCATCCATAACACTGTAGTCGCACGCTAAGCACGGACCATCTTTTAAATAGATGCGGCATGCTCCAAACTTGCGTCGTGATTTGCTAGGATACGCGATCTGTGTCTAAGCTTGTCTAAACAACTCGCTAGTTCATCAGTCGTAAGTTGCAGCAAGTCAGAGGAACTTGCATCAACTCGTGTCCAAATATAGGTTCGTTCAAACTGACGTAAGTCAACACACAAGTCAAGTCGGTTGCCAAACCAAGCACAAGTTGGATACAAGTTGTGATTGGAACATGTGTTGACTTTGCATGTACTTCGAAGTTCATTTTACCGAGGCTTGTGCGCCAGATTAACAGACCATTTCCGAACTACGTTCAACTGCCGACAAACAAAAGCGTCGAGTCAAAGTCAAGTGCTCATAAATACAGTAAATGGATGAAAAGTGAGCACCTAGCCTCGACTTGAAGGTTTTGTTTGTGAGCAGTGGAGCGTGATTCGGAAATTGGCTATTCACGGATGAAGATACAGTAAGGCCCTTGGTACGGACAGTGCCACAATGCAGACATGTCTCCAGTACATCCTCTTGGTCGGCAAGGTTA
>JAOBYF010004906.1:0-13567 GCA_025403605.1 Parazoanthus darwini
AAATCGAATTCAAGACAATGACCGGCAAAATGAAAATGCAAATCAGCTACCACTAGGCTCAAGTTTGCATACATCTGCAGTACAATTCCCTGAGGAACCATCATCTATTGAGGCTGATCACTCAACCATTGATGACGCACCAGACGAGGTGCCGGGAAGTTTGCCGAAATACAAAGCCGTCAGCACGCCACCTTCATTCGCTTGGGGCCGATCTGGTGACGGAAGAATAATAACGGTAAAAACACTGACCATTGATAACGCATACAACGAGATCACGCAATGGCGGAAAAACACCTTTCTTGTCCCTTATGGGAAAACAGGAAAATATTTCATTGACAAACTAACTAAACACATAAGCGATTGAAACACTGATCAGAAACACAGCATATCGCCCTTAAAGCGGCTCCTGTTCTCCTTGCAGTAGGCCTTCAAAAACAAAGTCAGAAATCCAGGGCGAAAGAACACTAAGAATGTCTAGCTAAGCGTCTGGTACTGTGAAGAGATGGCAAAATAGACACTCTGGTGCGCGAAGGGCGAATGAAACAAAGGCGTCTTACTAAATCCCGTGAATTGATCCACCAATTAAAACAAAAGTGTTTACAAATCTCGTCATGGCTGGCCAAATCAACTCATCACTGCGCTATCCTAGCCATGAAGATAGTGGAGGCGTCCTCGAGCTCCCTTTAAGTGATGACGTCATGAGAAAGCTCAGAGAAAAACACCCCATGACACAGGGAGCCCGCCTAGAAACTCTACTCTTCGGACCAATGGAAGACATCCCAGATGTAATCTACCAGCAGATCAACGGTGAAGTGGTCAGGGACGCCGCTCTCAGGACAAAGGGCTCCGGGGGACCGTTGAACGTAGGCGCTAATGGTTTCAGAAGAATGCTTGCGTGCAAATCATTTAAGAAATCAGGCACAGCCCTATGCGACGCTATTGCTTGAATGGCCAGACGATTATCCACAAAGCTTGTCGACCCTCTTAGTATCGAGGCAATAATAGCAAACCGAGTGATTCCACTAGACAAAGGGGAGGGCGCGGTCCGCCAGATCGGGGCTGGAGAAGTATTGCGCAGGATAATCGGGAAGTGTGTGATGACAGTAACCAGACCTGATGTCATCGGTGCAAGCAGCTCGTTTCAGGTGTGTGCTGGCCTCAAAAGCGGAAGTAAGGCAGCGATCCATGCCATGCACAGCATTTTTGACGTCTCTAATGCCTTTAATGCTTTCAACAGAGGCGTTGCGCAACACAATATAAGAATGCTGTGCCCAACCATGGCGACTTTCGCGATCAACACCTACAGACAACCTGCACGATTTTTCATTACAGACGGGCAAGAACTGACGTCGGCAGAGGGCAGCACACAGAGTGGCCCCCTAGCCCTGAGCCATTACGTGATAAATTCGCCTACAACTCTCAAGTGAAACTAAGCAGTGCCGTTTGCTGACGACGCAACTGGAAGTGGCTCACTGGAGAACGTGAGAAAATGGTGGGACGAACTGTCGGAGAGTGGACCAGCACTAGGATACTTCCCCAATGCGAAAAAGTGCTGGCTGATTACTAAGCCCGAGAAAGAAAACGCAGCCAGAGAAGTCTTCGGTGACACGGCAATCACCATCACTGCTGATGGTCACAAGCACCTTGGGGCAGCTCTTGGATGCAGGTCGTAGCTCGAGGAATATGTGTGTGAGAAGGTAGATGAATGGGTACATCAGGTCACTAAACTTGCAGAATTCGCCACATCACAACCTAAAGCGAGCTACGCAGCCTTCACGTTTGGTCTACGGCATCGAGCTATCGAGCTAGCCTCGGAGAAGGGCGCATCGAACTGGCTAAAGGTGATCCCTATCAAGGACCTGGGTTTCGATTTAAACAAGCGAGAGTTCAAGGACGCCATTAAGTTTAGGCATAACTGGGAAATCTCCCACATACCAAAAACTTGCGTTTGTGGGTACCTGTTTGACGTGGATCATGCAATGATTTTCCGGCGGGGCGGCTTCACTATCCAGCGTCATAACGAGCTGCGTGACTTGGAGGCAGAAATGTTAAACATGGTGTGTAACGACGTTGAAATAGAAAGCTTGAACAGGGGCGCTTACAGATCCCCTGATGCTCTCTTCGACATCCATGCTCGCGGGTTTTGGGAGAAACAAAAATCTGCATACTTTGACGTCCGGGTGTGTCACCCAAATGCAGATTCATACAGAGAGAAGAGCTACCGACAACATGAGAGCGAGTTCAACGATACTAAAATTGATCGTGTCAAAGAGGTTGAATTCTTAGGTGTTATCATTGTTGAAAATTTGTCTTGGTCTTATCAAATCAAGAATGTTTCAAGGAAAGTCAAGTTTTTGTCTGAACCAATCATCTTTACTCACTCTTTATCACAGCTTAGCATATCCTTATTTGTATTACTGTGCTGGTGTCTGGGGATCAACCTACCATTCTAACCTGAGACGAATTGTTCTCCTCCAGAAACGTGTAGTTAGAAAAATCCCAAAACGTCCTTACGATGCAGTCACCCAGCCCATTTTTTCACGTTTAAAATTACTAAAATTTGAAAAGACTATCATACTTTAACTACGCAAACCTATGTTTTTACATCAAAAGCGTTTACTTCCTGAGCGTTTCAACTCTGTTTTTACGACAAATAGTCAGGTACCCTCGAGTAATGCTAGGAATAATCATTCTTTTTGTTTGCCTTTCTGTAAAACAAACATCAAGAAATTTTCTTTTCGATTCAAAGGTCCAAAACTGTATAATTTTCTAAATGAAGAAGAAAAGGAAGCCTCGAGTATTACCTCCTTAATGACTAGGCTTAAAACATTTTTGGTATCTTCATAGTTTGAAATAGGGAAAATATTTTAAGCTAAACCTTTCGGCATAATTCGCCCTCCTCCTTTTTTTTCTTTCTTTTTTCCTTTTCATATTTTTTGTTTGCGCTTTTCCCGCTACTTTAGGTTGTTTGTATGCGCAAAGTTTTAAATGCTAAGTTTGTAATTTATTTTTATAAACACAGTCTATTAATCGATTCTGCCCGATAGTTATATACTTAAAAAAATGTTACGATTGCACAGTTTTCACTTATGAAAATCTTACGATTTACTAATAGAAGCTGGTGATACTTTCAGGTTCTACTTTGTTGGTGACGAGGACTTGCTGGAGATTATCGGCAACAGTAAGAGTATTCCAAAGCTCCAGAAACACTTCAAGAAGATGTTTGCTGGTGTAACAAGCGTAATTCTCAGTGAGGCTGAAGACCAAGTCATCGGAATTTGCTCCAAGGAAGGCGAAGAGGTGAGTCATTTATACTTGTATTTTTGTCTGCAGGGGTTTCAAAAAGATGAACTAGTTGTAACAGACAGAGTAGGAATTTGAGCTTTATCGAGGGCCAGATATACTCGCAAAACCAGAGTAAAATTGTGGTGGTGGTAATGAAATTAGGAAACGTCGCTTGCGACACGCAACGCCTTGTTTTGAAAACCCTTTTTCTCAACTTATTTTATTTTGACAACTTTTCTTTGTCTTAATCAAATTATTGCTATAATTTACAACTATTTACATAGTAGTGCTTCTTTAGCAGAAACGTTGGTGCCACAGATTTGGCAAAGTGGAATCTTTTAAACATTAAATTGGAGGTTGCCCTTTGAAATAATAGCACAAAATGTTTTACACTCCTTAAGTTACCAGAAAATCTGGCTTGAGACTTGATGCTTGAAATTCGATACATCTGAAACTTTACAGGTCAGGTTCAAGAAGGCAGTGTCTTTGAAGGAGTATCCTAAAGTTAACGAATGGCTGACACAGACAGAGAACGAGATGAGGTTGACACTTGCAAAACTTCTGGCGGAAGCAGTGAAAGATGTGTCACAGTTCAGCTCTGAGACAATTAATCCCGAGGCGTATCTGAAATGGGTTGACTCTTTCCAGGTATGACGTAGTTTGTAAGTGTTTGTTTCTGTCCAGTTGGTAAAATACATGTGACTGACTTCATGTTATATTGAACATAGTTTCACGTTCTTTGACATGTTTTAGTGTCCGTTTGTTCAGTGAGACCGTCTTAAGAAAATGCGCATGTTTTTAAAGATTTCTGATGCACTGCATGGTCAAACTTTGACATCCTGAATTAAAAATTTAAAATATATTTAACAGTCCATTCTGATTTTGGAAACAATACTGGGAAATGTAAAAAATCAGGCGTGAGTCAGGTATAAAGCATGTACGATGTTGAGCAAATGATCAGAAGCTGTGACAACAATCCTTATCCTTTTCAAATGAGTTACTCGCTTTTGAAAGTAAAAAAGAGATGGAAACTTTTAAAGCTTTGAAAAGCTTAAATCGGTTGAATGGGTTTATGGAATGCATCGTACCATGATAATGAATAGTCAACACGCTTGGGTCGGAGTTTGAAACCTAGCAATTAGGTAAATCAAAGTTTAACCAGTAAAATCTTTTTTCTGTGAAATCTTTATTTCTTAGATATGACTGTTTCTTATCTCGCATTCTCCACAGGCTCAGATAGTTGTTCTGGGAGCACAGATCTCCTGGTCTGAACAGGTTGAGAGTGCACTGCAGACAATTTCCAACCAAGGAGGAAGTGATTTGAGTCCTTTGGAGAAAGAACTACGAGTGGTTGAGGCAACGCTGAATGTCCTGGCTGACTGTGTCCTCCAAGAACAGCCCCCCGTGCGCCGTCGCAAGCTTGAACACTTGGTAGGGATGATATGGAATAGGAAAATTATGACTTCATTTTGGTACAAGAAGCTCCTTTAAAAAGGCTATATTTCGCCTCGTTTAACGCTTTAAGACTCAAAAATTAAATTAAATTTTTCAGCTATGACCAACTCGGGTATACATAAGACCCTTTCTTCTCGAACGCTTAATTTTCGAGATTGGATATAAGAATGAAGGAATTGAATCTGTAAATTAAGGCAATCCCAACATGCGATAGCTCTCAGTCCAATGTTTTGATTTTGAGTTTCGCGCTGTAAGTAACAGCTAAAAAGCAGAGAATCACAGGTGTTCACTCCGCGAAGGCTGAATGACAGTTAAGGGTGTGATTCGCACAGCTAGACCCTTTTTTTGCAACGCTTCCCCGTTTAAATAACTGAAAGTGTGTGTGTTTGGAGACGAATTTTGAGCCATAGCTAAACCTATATATATGCTTGTATGGCAGATTACCGAGCTTGTTCACCAACGTGACGTCACTCGTCAACTCGTGAGCAATCGTGTGAACAACACCAGGGCGTTTGAGTGGTTGAGTCAGATGAGGTTCTACTTTGACCCACGCCAGAAAGATGTGCTGCAACAGCTTTCCATCCACATGGCCAATGCCAAGTTCAACTATGGGTTCGAGTACTTGGGTGTGCAAGACAAGCTTGTACAGACCCCCCTGACTGATAGGTGCTATCTCACCATGACCCAAGCTCTGGAAGGAAGGCTGGGAGGGTCACCGTTTGGTGAGTGTTTGACTTGGGGGTACTCCCGTAGCTTCGCTTACTCTTGTTCTCGTCGCCACACTTTGACGTCAAACAATTAAATACGTACAAACAAGACTATAAAGAAACAGTTAAATTGCTGTCACAGGGGAAGGAAACGGGATCTTCATCCCAGTTTGATATTTTCATCCTTTTCATACAAAGCACTAAAAGGGGTGATTATAAATCAATTATGATTTGTAGGACAAATGGAAAGATTCGAATGTGATTGTCGGGAATACTCGTCGGAAAATTCGGAAAAATGTCTTTAAAACACCTCGCCTGGAAATCGCAGTACACTAAGAGAATCACGTGCAATCCTGGAACATCATCCCCAAACTTAAAGAATTATTTTTTGTCATCTGCTTCAGCAATAACCAAACTTTGTGTAGTTTAGTAACGAATGCATACTCTTTAGAAAACTTCAGCTTTTGTCCAACCAACCCCCTAAGAAAAAAAGTTTGCCAAAATACGAAAAACAAAACACTCTGCGTCAAACTCCAGATACGGCAACAGTTTAATGCCTTCGGCCATAAGGTATTTTGATAATTCCATTTTGACTTATCTTGTCAGTTTTTCTCAGTATATGATTGATCCATACATTTTATACTTAGTAGTTTTTCTATTTTGTAATTTGTAACTTGAAATTTTCATTCATTCAATTATTAACTAGAGCATGAATCAGGAGGATTTTCACGTGTTTCCTTTGATCTTTCTTGAGCTGCAGTTTGCTCAACTATCGTTGATTCAAGTTACATGTACTCTTGGGAGAACAAACACTTGTGAAACACTGACGTTCGTTTTTGTTCCTTTTAAGGTCCTGCTGGAACTGGTAAAACAGAATCTGTCAAAGCACTTGGCCATCAGCTGGGCAGATTTGTGCTTGTTTTCAACTGTGATGAGAACTTTGATTTCCAGGTAACAAGTTTTTGGTGACAGTCACTTGCTAACTGCTATTTCAGGCTCTTAGACGTTTGCTAGTCACATTTTGTTAATGAAATGGAAATTAGCAGTGTTCTCAGCTACAAACAAAGTAAATTAAAAATTATGTGAGTGTGCTTTTGCTAAGTACGTATTTGTTGTGCAACTAATCCATACTTGAAAACCTTTGCTGACATCCCTGTATAAATTTTGCCAGGATAGCATAAATCCAACTTCGGGTTTCATTTAAGAACAGTCAGACCGAGTGAAAAACCATAGCAGAGTTAGTACTCAGTGTAAAGTTGAATGTGTTATGCCAAATACGTTTTGCGTATGAAGAGAATGTATGATTGGCTTTCATTTCTCGGATACCCGTCAACGTGTCACATTCAGTGAGTATGAAATCTACTGTAGTAAATGAGGCAAAGTGTAAACAAGAAGATTCTTCTATAGGCCTGTGGTCGCATCTTCGTTGGTCTGTGCCAAGTAGGAGCATGGGGCTGCTTTGACGAGTTCAATCGACTGGAGGAAAGGATGTTGTCAGCGGTGTCACAACAGATCCAGACCATCCAGGTTGCCCTGAAGGAAGGCGCAGAAGACCTCTGTGAGTAACTGTTTCTTGAACTTCGTAATCTTCTGTGATCGTCTTAACTCGTATCGAGAAGTACAAATAATTTAGTATGGCTTTCCTGTTTTTTATTTGCTTTCCCTACAGCCCTTTCTTCCTTTCTTAAAATGGAGCACTGACAGAGGAAAGGGAGAAAGGAGAAGGGGTGTGAAAAGGTGCACCGTTGGCTTCCATTACCAAAACCAGCCTGTAGAGTTATCGAACTACCGACACTAAAATATAGTCCTTTAATTTTTACAAATTCGCAATGAATACAACCTCCTGTTGACGTTGACTTGATTGGTTTAGTTCAACTTAGCTTGTCACACAAAAGTGTTAAAATCCTTTGTATTTACTGACCTCATATTAATAGCGACTTGGCAAAATTTGCTTTCAGCTGCTCCGATCACTATTGAGCTGGTGGGCAAGCAGGTGAAGGTCAGCAGAAACATGGCAATCTTCATCACCATGAACCCTGCTTACGCCGGCCGCTCCAACCTGCCCGACAACCTGAAGAAGTTGTTCCGCAGCCTTGCCATGACCAAGCCAGATAGACAGCTCATTGCTCAGGTTATGTTGTACTCTCAAGGATTCCGCACTGCCGAGAAACTGGCAAGCAAGATTGTGCCATTCTTCAAGTAAGCAGTTTACACCACTCTACGTAATTTATGTTTAACTAAGTAATTTCGCAAAAAAAAGTTTAAGCTCCTCCTCTGTTCAAGCTTTAAAATTTAGTACCCACCATGGCGAGAGACACTAAACAACGTAGAAAAGCTTGGCTGCAACTTAACAACATAGCAGACCTTAGTTACAGCCAAAATGCACCCTAAATACTGAGATAAACTTTCTGTTATAGGCTTTGTGATGAGCAACTCTCCAATCAGTCTCACTATGACTTTGGTCTGCGAGCATTGAAGAGTGTGTTGGTTAGCTCTGGGAATGTGAAGCGAGACAGAATCCAACGCCTCAAGGAGCAACTGAGTGAGAAGGGAGAAAAGGCAGATGAGGCAGCCATTTCAGAAGGGCTGAATGAACAGGAAGTAAGTATTCTTGTTATTTTGATTTGCGTGGAAACGTTTCCTTTTAGTTTTACGTATATTAAGTAAGACGAAATTGAAAGCCTTCTCGATTAACTGCCAAATATTTGATAATTTGACGCCTCAACGCTTAACAAACAGAAAATGAAAACTAAGAGAAGGTTTTTAGGTGAGAAGTGTGTTCAAGAGTTATTTTTATCGAAGAAAGAAACTTTTCTCATACACTTTATTTAAAACTAATGTTTGTGATTGCAACACATCGAAATACCGGTAAAGCAACATGCAGTTCGCTGGAGCAATCATTGCAAGCTGCTTAAGAACAACACCACTTCAGTGGGAATTTTTTTTAGTTTATTATCCATACTGACTGAACTTTCTTGCAACTGTAAAATTTTTGGATCATTCCGTTGCAATCATTTCGGACTAAAGAGTGATATTTAAGATCAAGGTTTCTGTGAGGAGGAAATGTCACAGAGTATGAACACATATGGTTGTTGGAGAAAACGGATACACACAGTGATAGCAAACCAGAATATTCTTTAAAGGGCTTGAAAATCAGGGTTTGTCCGGTACCTGAACGTCCTATTTAGTTTCCGCTTTTCAAGGACTAGTACTGTCACGTGTTGATAACGTGTTGATAGGTTTTAAGAGATTGCAAAAGAAGCATTTGGACGTGGTAACGATGAAGCAACTTGTTTATACAGGTTTTAAATCAGTCTTTGTTTTAAACTGTCAAACTGTTTTTCAGTCATAGTTAACTAAAACCTGTTTAGTGAGTAGTGTGGATGCCGCATTATTTTTAACATTACTCTGGTTTCCAGATCCTGATTCAGAGTGTGTCAGAGACGGTCGTGCCCAAACTCGTGGCTGAGGATATCCCGCTGCTCCAGAGTCTTCTCAGTGACGTTTTCCCTGGGGTGAAGTACGAAGGAGGACATATGGAGAAACTGAGGGCAGAGACACGCAAAGTTTGCGCAGAGAACAACCTGACATACGGGGAAGGAGAAGAGCAAGGGGGTGCTTGGGTACAGAAGGTGAGAGAGTCACCTTCTACTCTGAGAACGAGAGATGCTATTGGATAAAAGTACAATATGATCCTAACCTTTGGGATATACCTAACCATCCGTAGACAAACTTATAATGACTTATTGTGAGAACGTGTCAGCTATTGTTAATGCTATTGTCAAAGATACGGTAGCGTCTTTCCTTGTGAGAGTAGAGCCTTACTGAGGTGAGATGTCTTAGATTATAAGTCTCTTTGTGAACGTCTGTCAGTGTTGGTGCAAATCAAATTATATGGAAAGAGTACTTCTACGATTAAGTCGACAGTTGCACTAACGGATTGGTGTGTCAGTTGTTTCTATTTAATTGTGGACTTGTTCTGAGAATCATTTGGATTTGCGGTAAACTAGTGGTAGTAGAACTAAAAACTGCAACTGGTTTCTTCATCACCAGTTAATTCACTGTTTATCGTGAGTGCCACAGCTTTATTTGTTGTTATCGTTCCATAACATTGTTTTACGTTTTGAAACTCAGATTCTGCAGCTGTACCAGATCTCCTGCATTCACCATGGTCTGATGATGGTGGGGCCAAGTGGCAGTGGAAAGTCTACTGCTTGGAGAACCCTTCTCAAAGCTCTAGAGAGAATAGAGGGAGTTGAGGGGGTGGCACATGTTATCGACCCCAAGGTACTGTTCCTATATTGTACCATGGCCTAGCTTTCGTTTGGTAGGATAACTTTTTGTGTATGCAAACCAGGCTGAAGAAAGCTGCGTTTAAGGGGGAATGAACTCTTGTTTGTATCTGCATCCCTTTTCACTCTTACTCTAAATGTAGAAACTTAGTTAAAAGGTTGTGAAGAAAACCTAAATTGTGGTTCACGAAATGATTGTAGGTGTTTATTAGTTAGTTTTCAAGTGTTAGAACCTGGAGCATTTGTTAAATAAACAAATTAACATGGTTGGATAACTATTAAAATTTAGGGTTTAAGGGCTTAGAGGATCCACAAAAGGCTTACCGACTGAGAGTCAAGCATGGTTTTCAGTGTTTTTATGCCTACGGGGACCTACATGTAACAAATAGAACGGAATTGTTCAGTTGTACTTCCAGCGTTTAATAACTAGTCTATGAGATAACATTTAATATATATGTTTACGTTGTTGCTAGTGCTCTGTCGTCCTTTGCATTGTAGGCCATTTCAAAGGAGGCCCTCTATGGCAACCTGGACCCCAACACTCGCGAGTGGACAGATGGTCTCTTCACACACATCCTTAGGAAGTACGTCAATACCTTTTATGTATCTATGTTTTGAAAGTGAACGTAAAGGTAATGTAAGCAATCTAACCTTGAAGCATGCTTGTGCTGAATTACTAAGCTGTAGCTCGTCAGGTCAGCCTGCAGTGAGTCATCCGATAAAACATTTAGAGGCTAGACCATCATCATTTGCTAGTGAATAACTGAATATTTGAATAAACGAAAACGAACGAACGAACAAACGAATGAATGAATGAATGAATGAATGAATGAATGAAAGAAAGAAAGAAAAAAAGGAAGAAAGAAAGAAAAAACAAAAAAATGATTGATAGAAAGAAATTCCATATACTAGCTACACTTTATCACAATGTTCTGTAGTTCTTGAGTTGTCCTGCTTCTTTATCTTTTAGCTTAGCCTTTCTTTGTTCTCACTTTAACATGGAAAAGTGTTGAAACAAGAGGTTCTAACTTATTTTTGTGATGCTTTAGAATCATTGACAATGTGCGAGGTGAGATAAACAAGCGACAGTGGATCATCTTTGATGGCGATGTTGACCCAGAATGGGTAGAGAACTTGAACAGTGTGCTGGATGACAACAAATTGCTGACACTGCCCAATGGAGAACGACTGGGAATACCACCCAATGTAAAATATTTGTGTCTAGATTGATAAACATTGTTCCTCTCTATTTTTGTTGGCACTAATTACAGTTGCTCTTGTATTTAGTTTTTGTTTTGTTATTTATCTGATGTTACGTTCTTAGCTGTAACTAATTAGTGTAATTGTGGGTTAGGTTCTTAATTTGAGGTTGGGTTGGGTAGATAAGCCAAGTAAGAGACACCTTGCCCTTTTCCCTGTTGCCCGCCGCTGGCTAACTTGTAAGTAAATAATTGAATAAATAATTGAATAAATAAATGAATGAATGGATGGATGGAAGGATGGATGGGTGAGTGAGTAAATATAACCGTCGATGGAAGACTAATGCTTGATGACTGTGTTCCAGGTACGCATCATGTTTGAGGTGCAGGATCTTCGATTTGCCACACTTGCTACTGTCAGCCGATGTGGTATGGTATGGTTCAGTGAGGACGTGCTGTCAACCGAGATGATCTTTGAGAACCATCTGTCCCGTATGCGCTCTGTTCCTCTGGAGGAGACTGAGGAAGACACTCGTCACCACAGGCAACCCACAGCCCCCGGAGAGGAAGCCTTGTCACCTACAATGCAGGTAGGCGTGTTTTACCATCCACATGTACTGCATTCGTACTTTGGGGGAGGGACACTAGGTTCACGAAAATCAATACCCAACGTTATTCCTCAATCTGGATTGTTTATGGTCGGGTCACAGCCATTTTGAAAAAAGGTTGCCCAGAGTCATTCGTAAAAATAAGGTTCCTAATATAAATCTTGACAAGCAAATTAGTTTTCGTCTTGAAATACAATATTTTTGAGTACCAGCTAGTCATTGCCTTACCCAAACAGCATAAATGTGCACAAGTGGACAATAAACAAGAAGACCTTTTTTTTGAAGCAGCTGTATATCCCCTTCAATCCCAGGTCTGAAGTTTTGGAGAAGCTGAAATTGTTTTTCTTTATGTTTGACCATCTGTTTTTGCGATCTTTCCAGTTGCAGGAGGATTTTGTGGATATCATACAAGAGCACTTCTCCCCGGGTGGTCTGGTTGTCAAATGTCTAGAGTACGCTTTCAAGCAGGAGCACGTGATGGATTTTACACGCATGCGTGCACTGGAGTCTCTCTTCTCCATGATTCACCAGGGTGTCAGAAATGTTCTGATCTACAACCAACAGCATCCAGATTTCCCAATGACTGTAAGCACTAAATGCAAGAATAACTCGATAAACTAGAAGCAGATTTCAAAACCTACAAGAAAAATCTTGTGGCTATAAGAACTCTTTCAGCCTTTCGTGTTCTGTACATGTAATCCTTGTCGCATTTCTAAGGGAAAATACTATAATAATAATAATAATAATAATAATAATAATAATAATAATAATAATAATAATAATAATAATAATAATAAAGCAGGAAGTCCTAACCCTAAACAGAATTTTAGCGAGATCAAAGAATTAGGAAAATTTTCCATTTCTCTGAACATGAAAAAAGGTTGTGGAATACACTTTTAGGGATCATCTGCTCTCGTAGAACTTACCAGTTGTAGTTTCAAGTAATCTGCTGGGTTATCACTGATAACCATGGAAAGGAAAATTTGTTGGTGTGCACCATAAAAAACAGATGCTCTGCGGTGTTGACTATAATCTCATTTAAATCCTTTCAGCCCCGGGCTATTTATCAACATGTAGCTTCTCCTTACAAAACTTTAACAAAATTAAATAACAGGTAATGAGAAATAAGGAACTGATCATGTAGAATGAGCTGCTGAAGTTGAAAAGCCAAACTCTCCCAAGCTGCTTGTATAGAAAGAATGGAGCTCAGTTGGGAGAATTTACCATCACGCCATTTGTCGTGTTTGGGGCTTAAAGGGTTAAATCCTTGTCTTATTTGTGTTTAGCGAGATGGTCTGGAGAGATATGTCCCACGGTATCTGGTGTTCAGCTTGCTCTGGTCATTTGCTGGTGATGGGAAGTTGAAGGTTAGAGAAGATCTAGGAAACTTCATTAGCAGAATCACCACAATTCCGCTGCCTCCAAGCTCAAGTTCCCCCATCATTGATTTCGAGGTGAGCCATTTTTCCTACTGTTCCTATTGTTCGTTTTCATCTAAACACTAACGTTTGAGCTTCATGTTCAGTAAAGCAGTTCCTTTAAGTAACAGTATTATGATTTCGGTATCAAATGTTTTCTTGGAAAGTTTACTGTCGATACGATGATTCGTTTTGGAGTTACGTCATTTTTACCTCTGTAACAGTCTGACTTAGCATATTGGCTAAATGTAATGCAAATCGATATTTTTGGTAAAATTTAAATTTTTCAAGGTCATAAAAGTTTAAAGTGATAAGTATTTTGAAATTAATCCAGACATTTTGATTGGAAAAAAAAACATTTGTAACATACGTTTTTGGTCGCTATGCTGTTGTACCAGTTTGCTACGCAATATGTCCACCACACACTTAAATAGTTTCAGTAAATATTTAGATGTCATTTGTCCCATAGCTCGGTTTTAAAGTACTCCATTGCTCAAAAAATTTAGTTATTCGTGTATTTTACCTGCGCAATAGCGAACACTAAGAATATAGTTCAAATATCAGAAGGTTCGACTCTACAAGTAGACATTTGATCAGAAACCA
>JAOBYF010005017.1:0-13566 GCA_025403605.1 Parazoanthus darwini
TATCTCTATCTCTATCTCTATCTCTATCTCTATCTCTATCTCTATCTCTATCTCTATCTCTATCTCTATCTCTATCTTCATCTCTATCTATCTCTATATCTATATCTATCCATCCAATACGAATTTACCTTCCTTTTCACCACAATCGTACTCGGTATCTATACTCGAGTGGTCCCCGCTGGTCACCTCGTTCGCCAGTCGTCCTATAACGTTGTTATCTTTATCCGTCTCCACCTTCGTTTTCTCCTCCAGCTCCTCTCTGGCGTCAGACGCAATTTGTATCTGTTTTGTGAAAGCTAGTGTTAAACTTTTAATAGATTCCTTCCTTTGCTCAATGAAGTTCGGCCTCTTTTCGTATTCCGACCATTTTGGTGTGCAAGAACAAGCAGAAATTGGAAGTGAAGCAGGAAAAAATCCTCTCTTGAAAAAATCATCCTCTTGTAATTGTGCCAGCGATGGACGCTGATTTGGGTCAGCGTGTAACAGCCTTTGAATCAGGTGAGCAGAAGATGGAGAAACTCTAGTGGGGATGGTATAATCGTTCTCGCGAATCCTCTGATAGGTCTCTCTCAGCGACTTAGTCTCGAATGGCGGTCTGCCGACCAAAAGGGTGTACCTGCCAACAAAACGAATAAATTACAACTACGTTCTTAGTTAACAGTTCCACAATACGGAGAACAACCAAAAAATGATAGAGCAGTACTGAGTGTGGTTAAATATAGACATGGGCACACGTTGTATGATTGCAGAATCGCAGTACAATTTTTCATTGCACTCTGACATGAGCAACATAGCCATCACAGAAAAAGTTACTGAATTAAAGTGGCACAAATAGCAAGAATGTTTGTTAACAAATTCAAAAGTTATTTTATTGCAAAGTGTATTGGAAATACTGAAGAATTAAGGATTTTTTGAGAAGCGTTTGAGCTTGAAGAACTTTCCACTATGCTCGGGCTACTATTGCTGGAGAAACCAACATCTTAATTGAGTTGCGGTCGACGATTAAGGATTTATCCGTGTTTTGATAGGATAGAGCCAAATAATTAGAATATGGTTTCCTTCGACACGCAGTTATCGTAATCTGTCTAACCAAATTTGATGAGACGTAATAAATAACATGAGTGTATAAGTTTCTTGCAGCAAACTTTTAAGATAACTTTACTGAAAATAATAGGAAACGCCCGCAGAGCATTATGGTTGTAAAAAAGGCTTTACATATGGATGGACGATCTACAGCGAACTACAAAACAAAATTTTAAAAATAGCCCGCAGAGCATGTTGGTTAAGAATCGGGCTTTTGGAATGGATAAGCAATCTACAGCGAACTACAAACCCAAACAATAACAAACGCCCACAGAGCATCATGGTTGTAAAAGGTTTTAACTTTTTCATTACTCACATAACGCAACCCAAGGCCCACGTGTCCACCTCATAACTGTGCCCCTCCTTGGAAAGCACTTCCGGTGCGATGTAGTTTGGTGTGCCGCACATCGTTCTGGGTATAAGTCAACAAAAGTATTGGTTATGTTTTACCTGTCTCGTATTTAGGCGCCCTTCATAAGACATATGACGCTGCTTGCAAAGGTGATTGGGAAGACTTAAGCTGCGAGTGCAAACTGCCTTGGTTCGAGGCAGAAGTTTGAGAGAGAGAGAGAGAGAGAGAGAGAGAGAGAGAGAGAGAGAGAGAGAGAGAGAGAGAGAGAGAGAGAGAGAGAGAGCGAGAGAGAGAGCTCTTTTACGCGATGTCATGGCCACCATGTTGGTGTACTTAAATTATAGTAGTGGAACATCAATCACCTTCAATTGTTTGGTACACCAACATGGCCGCCCTGTCATTTGTTAACTATTCCGGTCCCTTGGCATTGAATAAAAAAGCTCTCTAGTCACCGCTAGTAGTGCGAATGATCACAAATAACAGGATTTCGGATTCCTTAAAATAGTTAAATAACTTTGACATTTTAAAAATTTCTAAAGAAATAAGCTTTTGATGTAAACCCATTGACTCAACTTTGAGCCTTTATTTACAATACAATCTGTTGAAGAGATTTAAGTCTTAGGGGTCTCTTACCAAACACCCGCCCACCACTTCTTTACTTTAACATTGGTTTAGGGTTAGAGTTTAGATAGGGCTAAGGTCGGGACAAATTGGTGGAAAACTCCAAGAAACTTCGCGTGTAAATTAAAAGGGTTTGGCCTCTTTAACGCTTATAAAGCGGCTATATATGAGTACCTACAAACTGGGATAGAATTACTCCGAATTAATGTTTCAGAGCATGAGATAAATTTGAAAGAAAGACAAGGCTTATACTCGCACAAGGGAAAATTTGAAGACAATATTAACTTTCTTTGGAGACAGAACCTAAACTCGTGAAGATATTTTGGGCCTAATGAGCTTGTATTTGGTAGTACTTTTTGTCTACAAAAAATAATAGTTATTTTTACTTTTTTCTGAAGGAGGACGGCTTGGAGGTTTGAAAATCACACGAGACACACATTCCTACCTTATTTTTTTCTCTCCGACCTTTAACCTGGTTGCCAGCCCAAAGTCGCCGAGTCTGAGCTCCATGTTCTGGTTAATGAAGAAGTTCCCAACCTTGATATCCCGGTGGATGACCCTTTGAGAGTGTAGGTATGCGCATGCCTGGACAGCCTGGTGCATCAGGTATCGTACCTCGGGATCCGTCAACTTGCCACGCGTTTTAAGCATCTGCACCAGAGACTGTGTTGAAAGATGGAGCGAGGACAGACTTACTTACTAATCGTCACAGTTACTTGCACTGTGCAATAGATAGATAACAGTGAAAAGATGTATTACCGAATATTAGCTTACATTTATTTCATTCCCAACTCCTTATATTTATCTTTATCTTTCAGTATCATCATCATCATCATCGTTAACGCTATCGCTTTCGTTGTTGATACCATCGGCATTGTCGTTATCATTAACAGTATATTGTTTTTAAAACAATTATAAGTATTGCTGTTGTTATTATTAATTTTATCATTATTATCAATTAGCAGCATAAGTAGTAGCAGCAGCAGCAGCAGCAGGAGCAGCAGCAGCAGTAGTAGTAGTAGTAGTAGTAGTAGCAGTTAGTAGTAGCAGTAGTAGTAGTAGTAGTAGTAGTAGTAATAGTAGTAGTAGTAGTAGTAGTAGTAGTAATAGTAATAGTAGTAGTAGTAGTAGTAGTAGTAGTAGTAGTAGTAGTAGTAGTAGTAGTAGTAGTAACAGCAGCAGTAGTAATAGTGGTAGTAGTAGTGGTGGTGGTGTGGTAGTATATTATTTCTAGATTAGTAACTGAGGGTCACCAGTTTTTCACTGCCAGCTCATAACAACATTAAAAAGAGTCTCCACCTGGTTCGATACACAGGTTTCGGAGCCTCTTGATTTGAATTCCTGACAGCGCCTTCCCATAAATTTGCAGGCAATTGACCTGGCCTTTGAAGGCACGTCGGCTGCGAGGAAGAGCACCCATCCTGATTTTCCTCTTGTTTGTGGCCAGTTGGACCCAACCGATGTTCCTCTGATCAACGGGACGAGATTCCACCCAAATTGTGGCGAGACCTAAAGAAGACAAAAAGTAAAGTGTTAAACTTTCCCTTCTTTTGCTATGCCAGCTTCTTTGTAAATGTCGCTGACTGGCTTAATATTTTTATTGTCCTTTATTAGAGTTAACCAAGACAATTTCTTTCGATATTAAAATGCATGCGGGGATGTTCTTATGTTCTCAAAACGGCAAAAGGGATTTTCGTTGAAGATCTCTGTGTTGACCCAAATGTAAGACAGAACCCCTAGAAAGGTCATACACACGCCTAACAAATCCATTTATTTTCCTTCAGGCTTGGAAATATACTCAAGCAGAAAAACATTCACGAATTGGCGAAAAACTATGTATTAATATAGCTATGAGTTAACACATTTAAGGGGGCAATTCGCAAACTAGACATAAGTATCTTCTGTAGAGCTCAGCTATATCATTTGTTCCTTCAGTTTTATCCATTAAACTAATGATCGTATAAGACTGGCTAATTCCATTGTCTTAAAAGAACACTTTCAAGGCTTTACACGTGCGGGAACTCGGATGACAGCTATGGTCTCATAACCAATAACAACCAAGGAAATACTCCCGAAGTTTAGCCTGACTTCGATCGACCTTAAGTCGCTCAGATCAGCAACTGTTTGTGCTTTGTTGCTTTTCTTTTGTCATAAAACCTCAGAAATTGGCTCTGTTCCGGGCCGGAACACATCAAATTTCTGAGAACCCGGGCATGCGTAGAACCCTGAAAGAATCCTTTTAAAATCGATTGAGGTCAGGATAAATTTCCTGGGTGTTTTTCCTTGGTTTCTATTGGCTACGAGACAATTGCTGTCATCCGAGCTCGCGCATGTGCAAAGCCGTGACAGGGCTCTTTGAAAAAGAACTCCTGAGAGGCTGGCGTAGAACATGCAATTTATGTAAACGAAAAATGGGTAAAAAGCCAAAACTTTACAATTATATTTTTGTTTATAATTATAGTTGACTCTTGACAATTCGAACATTGAAGGGATCGTGAAATATTTCGAGTTATCGTGAGTAAATTAGTAAGAAAATTACTTGAACGTTGAACGAATTTGGTTCCAGTTACCGGGGGTTTGAGGTATCGAGACTAAACTGTATAACGCTCACTTTTATACTTTTACCCTGTTTTTACTTTTTATCTTTCGCCTTTTATTGTACGATTTCTTCAACATATTGTACTACTTTCATAATTTGCTCCAAAAACCATAAACAATAACTTCAAGTCGAGGTCAAGTTCCAAGTTTTTATACATTTGCTGTATTTTTGCCCTACTGGCCTCGACTCCACGTTTTTGCTCACGGCCACTTGGGCGTATTATGAAAGTGGTCTATAGCTGCACAAAGTGAAGATGATGACTACTTCGTTTTACCTCTCTTTTGGTCGTAGGTAACACCGACATAGTTCCATTTTCGCGGCTTGAGTTTCTTGGCCAAAAGACGACGCGTAGTCTTGCCCACACGACGAACGAGGCGAACAAAGAGGGTATCTGGCGCGACAACCCAGATCTGAATACCGCCTGGGTAGTATTCCACTATTGGACCAGCTTTTTCGGGTTTAACATTGAATAAGATGGTTATAGAATCTCTAGCATCAAGTTTCTTGGAGACGGGGAACTCCACGAAGCTTCCTGGTTTACCAGAGAAGCTGGTCGACTTCTCCGGCACGCCATTTGTCCCGGGGGCATACCTCACTCCAGTAGGAGATCCAGGGGGATTTTTGTTGGGACTCACGTCGCTGCCTTTCGTGTCTCGATTGAGCGGATAGATGGCGAGCGGCGTCGGAATTCCTGAAGATCATAAAACAAAGTCAATATTAATTCTGATTTGGTTTTAAATATGGCAGTGATATTTTTCTGCCAATATCACAACAATAAGTTTGTGACATCAAGTTACTTTTCGCACGTTTCTTGTACATATAGCTTAAGCTTATAATTACAAACATAACAAATACCGTGTTCATATCAGACGTTAAAACACGATTAAACTTGTTCGACTGAAATATGTTGGTAGTAACGTGTTTATAGATTTTCGCTCGTTGTAAAAGAAGTATTTGAACGTTAGACTGTCAAATTGTTTTTTTAAATCATGATTAGTTTAAACCTGTTCAGCGAATAGTGTAAAAGCTGCAAAAGTTAAATTTTCCCAGCAGTTTTGTATGATTGGGAGGAATTTTATTTCCTTCAGTATATGACTGTTAAGCAAAGATTTGTTCGTGTTCCATCGAACAGAAAGCTGCGTCCTTTTCAAACTGTTTTGGAATAACTTCTCCAATAAATTTCTCTTGAGGAATCATTTTAAAATTGAAGTTAATTTTAGCCAGTTATAACAAAAGGTAAGGCCGCGATGCGATGTTTCTTAAATACAACGCTAAAAAATCCACCCATGGCCACGACATTGGTTAGAAACCTTTACTTTCATACACGCTCAGCTATTCCCTTGAAAATATAAACGTTAAGGTTTGGAAAGGAAAAAAAACAAACTGGAATATAATGAAAAATATCGACAATACCAAAGAAACGAAAATGCAATTGCAAATGCAAGCACAACCTTTTATTTATTTTTGAATCCACAAAAATATGTGTTAAAAAATCTTACTTAAATTAAACATGACTTTGTAATTTGAGACTGCAAAAATATTTTTAAAAAAGTTTAAAAAAGCACTACGACTATCAAACAGCTCACAATACTTACTTGTCGGTGGCTTTGTTGTGGGCACGTTTGGCGCTGGCTTGGGCTTCCCTTTAGCTCCTTGGGGGAGAAAAAGAAGCGTTTTTACATTGGCAAAAGGGAAAAACTTTCATGCATTGGCACACTGAAGTGCCGTAGCTCTGAGACATATTTTTGCTTTTCTTAAAATGCTTTTAGTTCTAGGCTTCATTTTAGGAGGATAATTTTCTAAAAATATTTCTTTACATCTTGAAAATTAAACATTTTAGTTAAGCTCTGCTACTATCAAGTTTTCTTTTTTATTCCTCGGTCGTATGTTTGATATTTTTACATATTTTCGACAACTTATTTGACAAACGTGCAAGAACTCTGAACTGTCGAACACTAGGAAAAACTGACACTCAGCCCTTAAAAAAATAATAATCACAACAATGAATTGCGGGGCCGAACACGTGGTTTTCACCAGACTTTAAAAAAAAACATTAATGCAAATCATCATGGTTAGGCCTGTTAATTTTTTTAACACCGAAACCATTGGCTTCATTCGGGCTGGTTCAAAAGGGGAAACATTGTATAGAAATTCTTGTCTTAATTGTTTTTATTTGGAGGAAGGGAAAGGGGGTGGGAGCTGGTTTTGAAGCTCATTTTTATCAAAAGAAATACGTTATTTTCCTTTTTAAAAGTGAGTCAAAGATTGTTTTGCTTACCGATTGGTAAGCAGCTTACTGAAATGAGATAAATGTCTAATAAAATGTTCATAGCGAAGAGTCAAATATCATTTCAATATTTTGCGAAAACCCAAGTAACTATTAAGTGACAATAAGCCCCAAACGCGAAAAATATTAATTCTGAAATCGCGTTAGTTCTGTAACCGAGGGAAAAATTTATTAATCAAAACTGCGACATTTTAGGTGCATATTCGTTTACTTTCATTGTCGCTATTGTAGTCATCCGATAAAAGTGCTATGTGTTCAATTAAGCACAACCGCTAATCTCTGCCCCTTTGTAATTATATTAGTAGGCGCAGTTGTAGTTCTTAAGGCAACACAAATGAGTGTCAAAGAGTCGCCCTTAGTTGGTTTATTTAAGGTGGCAAACATGTGGTAAAACTAAAGAAAAAAGGATATAAATGTTATTTTGTTTGAATATATCCTACAACACGTATTGAAAACGTTTTTAGCATTTTTTCAAATAATTAAATTCTTTTGCACGTTCTTAAATTGGTGGTTGCGTTTCTCAATGTGATTTAGCATGAATTATTCTGGGTGCCATCTTCTGATAGAATTTAATAGCTGCTTGAGACTTGGTTTTCAATGGTGTATTGTTTTCAGGTATTTGCCACCTTAATAATAACCTTTGCAAAGTCATTTTCTCACTCTAGTGGCGTTTACAAAGATATGAAAAACTATTCTTTATACCTGTACAAATGTGGTTCTTTAACTTCCTAAGAATTCCATCCAATCCCTCGAAAGGAGTTGTGTAGACATGATGTGGTGTTTTGCCCATAATAAGGAGCTCTTTACGACTGACACGGCCTCCAATACCAACAGCAAACACTTCTACATTCTTGTCCCAGAGACCTAAAACAAATGAAAAGAAAATATTATCGGCTTTCTTTATTTTTTTTGTTTTGTAGGTATCCATCTTTTTTATTTTGGCAGTAGGACAACCTAAATTTTCATTGGATCAACGAATGAACCAAACAGCAAGAAACGGCATGTCAAGAATAACTATCTGGTCAATAATTCTGACTTAATTCGAGAGTCGAAACAATAAAACTGTGTTTAAGGTTTGCGAAGTATGCGCAAATGTATGGGAGTTTGCTAAAGCTAAATCCTTTCCCGAGCCAAGTGGCTCATAAGGCCGGCGCTTATCTCCAGTTTCAGTAGTGTTAAGCGGATGAGAGTCTGTGACTCCCCCTGGACAGGACACTAATCCATCGCAGGCAAAGCAAAGGATCTAAAACAACTCAAATCCAATGAAAAGTGCTGTAATAGTACAGTCTGTAATAATAATTTGCATAATAATATGAAAAAGACTGAATTTCTACAACTCCAAATCTTGTGTTACATGATATATAAACCAAGATAATTAGTATGCTTATCTTCATCTTTGACTTTAGTCCACTGCCACAGCCTTTAAAAACAGGCTTTTTACATGGCATTATCTTAAGTATTCCAAAGAAAAATTAGTGAAGAATTATCTCTTTAGACTTGGCAAAGGTTTGATCTATTTATTGATCCACCTAATATGTAATGATAGATAAAAAGTCTGTTAATCTGTCGTGGTTGATCCACAGTAACACAAAACAACTCTTGGAACAACAAAACAGAAGCAAGACCATAAAACATACCCATTGACTGTTTGTCTTTTGACATGGCAGCCTTTGCATCATTGTGAGTTGCAAAATCAACATCAGCTACACCAGTAGCAGTTCCATTTGGTTTTGTCTCAATTCGCACAGCAACTGGATTTAATGGCATAAAAAACTGCTTCACATCTGCCTCCTTAGCAGCGTAGGGAAGTCCTCGCATGTGGACCGTGTGTCCAGTTGTGGACGCACTGTTATCCCAGTCGCCTCCACCACCAAACCCGCCGCGTCCACCTCTGAAACCACCACGCCCTCCTCCACGTCCTCCTCTCATTGGTCCAAAGCCATTGAAGTCACCGCCGAATCCTCCTCCAAACCCTTGCATACCAAAGCCTTGGCCACCAAACCCACCACGCCCTCCACCTCTGTCACAATGCAAGAAAAAGCAGAGTATCAACAATCTGTTCACTTAACTCAAATGCTTAACAGCTAGAACTCAAAATCTTCATGCTTTTGTATGTCAGGAAATTTTATACATGGTGCTCAATGGCTGATAACAAAATTCCAGGAGTTTGCCAGGAGTTCTCCAGGGTAGAAAGTTTATTTTTCCAGGCCCCAACCCCAAAATCTCAAGTAATTTCTTCAGCTTTCCAGCCAAAGCAAAACAGGACAAAAATGACCAAACTCTCCGGGAAAAAAAATTCCTGAAATTGAGTCTCGATAAAATACAAAATGTTTTTAAACTACAGACTGATGCTTCTGCAGGTTTTGATTTGTTAATAAAGTTATTGAAAAATTTTCCTTAATTAAAATTCCAGGAGTTCTTCAGGATTACAGGGAAATTTCAAAATTCCAGGAGTTTTCCAGCAATTACAAGAGTAGTGAGCACCATATTTATATTTCAAGTAAAATTAACACTCAACAGATATCCAAAAATTTGTTTTGCTAGTCAAAAGTTAAAACAAATTTCAAAGTCTGATATAAACTGACAACCTATCCTGAAGTTGGCCAGACAGTTTCAAAATATCTTTTAGGATCCATCATTCCTTGGCAAACAAAAAAATAACTTATAGCTTGCAGCAAAAACAAGTGGAACAAGATCAAGATCATTAAACATATTTCATGTGCAGCACTTGCACTGAATTGCTGAGAACCTTTCAGAAACTGGAAAGACTGACACAAGCATGATGTTAAACTTGGCAGCAGTTGTTTTATCATGAAAGAGAAAAATGGAAAACTATGTTTTCAATTAACTGATAAAAATGTCTTTGCACCCGTTTGTCTCGAAAGGAGGTTCAGTAAAAACAGCTGTTCCAATCTAGCAGTTGCAATCATGGTCGACAGTTCACCTGAACAGCATTTGAGTGAATGTATCTTGTTCAATCTTCCTAGTTTTCAATGGATAATCAGTGTGGAAAAAGAAAAAAATATATAGTTGGAAAACAGACTACTTTATTTAGTCTGCAGAGTAAAAAACATATTTAGGCCTGGACAAGTACAAATATCCTAAATATTTGTACAGTAGAAATTATATTGCATAGTTGTTCATATGCAATTCTAGCCCTGCACATGTTTCTTCACAAGTAAAAGTGATATTCATGATAAAAAAGGGAAAAATTGGATAACAAATTTCTTGTTAGACAGTTTAGTGTGTAGTATGGGTGGACATTTTTACTCGTCTTTTGTATACTACATGACTGACAAAAATATCCTCCCATACTACACGCTTAACTGTCTATTAAATACCTCTTATTAGCCTCATTTGCTCAGTCTGTACGGCAAGTAACGGACCGAGTTTTTTCCTTCCTTTTATGGCCCAAGTGTGAAGTGCACAGGCCATGAAAACAAGATAGGAAAAAACCAGGATCCATAACTTGTCGTACAGACCAAGCAAACAAGGCTAATAAGATATTTATTATATGGCTTTGTTGGTTATTTAAAGCAAGTGAGGCTGTAAATGACAGCCGCTCCAGAACTAGAGGTCCGTACAGCAACTTATGCACCTGAAACTGACCAATCAGAGCACACGAAATCAGTCAGCCATATAATAAGATATTTTATTTTATTTTCCAAAGGTGCACAGAACTAAGCCTGCATGACACAGTATTCTGGCATCCTGCTCAGGGCCTTGAATGACCAACCTTCGGTCAAATCCACCTCGTCCTCCAAATCGACCCATTCCTCCAAATCCTCCCATCGGTCCCATGGGACCCATTCCTCCCATTCTGTCGTACGGTCCAGGCCGTGTGGACATCAAGGGTTTCGGTTTTGGGGAGACAAATAATTTTATGTCTGCTTTGGAGCTCTTGAAAATCTCAATATACCTAGAAAGAAATAAAATACAAAATTAAGTTCTCTGGATTTAAATAATAAACAACTTTAAAACTTTCTGAAAAATATGAAAACAATCAACAGATTTTGTTGATCAAAAAATGTTGAAGAGATTCTGAAGTATAAATTGGAATGAGCTCAACTTATTCTTGGAAAAATAAGATCATTTATTTGATCATGTTGGCTGCTTTGCTGTTAGTGCAGGTCGACTACTTGCTATTATCCAATTCTCATGAGCCAAAATCCTTTCTGTGCAGTCTTTTTTGTCGTCATTTAGTACATGTCGTCATTGTAAATGAAGTCAAGAGAGCTTTCCACCATCTGTACAATCAATACCTTGACATCTTGAACACTTCATTAATTAAGAAAACTATAGAATGATATTATCTTCTGGATTATTCACTGTTTCAACTTGTACCTCAACCATTTTTTAAACTTGAGAATGAAGTCAGGATGTTTTGAAATGTCTCGTCATGTCAATAATAATACAAGGAATAATAACTTTTGTATGAATGATTACTATAATTTTCAAAATATGATTTTCAATTTTCTTTTTTTTTCCAAAAAAAAGTAACCAAATGTCTATGCTTTCCGATTTTTTACTTTGAAAACATGTTTTCTTGTAGAAAATGGAAAGTACAAATTAGTTTGTTTTTTTTCACTATTTTCATTTTTACATTTCACTTCTCTGAAGTCTGCCATGTTCTGCCATCAACGATATCTTACTTCAGATGTAGACACACCTCTAAGCACATTTTGGCAAATGAGTCAGTTTCCTTTTAACCACAAATTTACATTTTCACCAATCTATAAATCATGGTTATGACACTCGGTCAGTTAACTTTTTAAGATGAGTGAAGCCAAAACAAACTTCAAACCAAGAAAACTCCATTGACATCATATGTTGCCCTAAACAACATCTTCACCAAGAGAAAGACGGGCCTTGTGTCTTAATAAAGCTAAGTTCTATTCTCTGGTAACTATTTTGTCTTAAAAAGTTTTACAGCAATCTTTGGCATTCCAGATTCCTTGAAATAACAATCAAAACTACTTGGAGTCATAGTCTACCAGACTGTGCTACAGTCTTAGAACAATAGTACTGAGAGCTAACCACAACACATTGATGTTCATTTCTCACTTAACTAAACTTACCTTTAAATATAATTATTGAAAAAACTTTACTTTCAAAATTAAAGCATTTTAAGGCTGGGAAAAAACTGAATAATAATCATTTCAAAGTATTATAGTACAGTTGCTACCAGGAGTGCATCACAGGCTAACTTTGAAAACATAGCTCTTTTTCAGCTTCTTCCTTTTTCCATTTAATGAGCCCGCCATTAATGCCAATAATGTATTGTATCCTGTCATGGCTTGTCACCCAGCCACACAGCTAGTTTAGTTTTTTAACTGTTCTTAGTGGCTTTTTCACATTTTGTAAGCTGGTAATGTTGGTAATAAAGCCAATATGTTTTTTTTTTTAAGAAAACATCTCTTATCAACAATTGAAATCACTTGATACAATTTTCCATTTTAACTGAGAGGCCATACAGGCAAAAAAAACCATTCAGGGGTTTAAAGTCTTGACCAGCCCCAATATCTTAGGTCAAATAAAAAACCGCATGAACACCAGAAAACTCATACCCATTAATACCATTTTATTCTTACTGGTTTACAATCCAGAGAAAAATGCAGAACATTTTACTATGAAATTCTTGTTCTAATGCCTCCCATTCATATTACCTAGGCTCCAATTTTGTTAAAAGGCCAAGTCATCACACACTAACCCACCAAGGGGATGTTCTTATCAAATAGATGAATCCAAGTCACCAAAACCAGGGTTTACAAATACTCAGCAACTCCCTGAAGCATGAAAGCCGAAACCTTAACCTTGTTTGGCCTGTGCTTTTTTGGTGCTCTCTTCACCAGGGGGGAGGGGGAATTCCCACAGTTACTTTCTTGTTACTGATCCACAAATACATAAAAATTCGAACTGCTATGCCTTCCACTTATATGTAGTGTAATGATCGACCAATTAGCTGTGATGTCATAGTGGCATCACATTGTCAAATTTTTTGGCTATATTTGGTCTTCCATACCATTGGCACAAATTTTCAAAAACATCTGGTAAATCGATGCTCAAATTACTTCGTATGATGAGAAGGTGATACCACAAACCTAGTTTTTCTGTTCTTCTCAGTTTTATAATTAACCTTGACTCGCAGAAATAAATTTGTTGGGTTCTTGAAAAAACTACTGGCTTGACAAGAAAATTGTGTTCCCTTGGAATAAGCAGGGCACCAAAAAGAAAAGGAAAAACTTTTAACCCATGTCTAAGTTGTGGAATTACTGTAATTAACCAACCAACCACTAGAATGTGACGGAGGTCCCTGAAAGACCCTCACTGCACCAAACCGCCTCCCACCTGTGCCCAATCTTTTCCTTGTGTTTTTTCTCGGCCTGTTCTGCTATATCTGGAGAAGCGAATTCCACAAAAGCATCCCCTGTGTTCCTCCCATCTTCATCAAGCCGTGTGATTGTTATCCCATTTGGAACTATCTCCAACCCTTTAATTGACCAACAATGGCATAATAAACTGTTATAACATATCCCCTGAAAACACTCAACACCAGGAAGTACGCCACATGCTGTTGGGGAGGGTGGGTGGGGACAAATCCGGTAAGCTAGCAGGAGGGGGGGA
>JAOBYF010005128.1:0-13558 GCA_025403605.1 Parazoanthus darwini
TCTCCCTTTCAAAATTACTCGATCCAAAACCTAAAAAAACCAACATTAAGAAATTGTGCAAGTTAATGAAGTATGTCACACGTTCGTGCAAGTTACACTCGGTGCCTTGTGTGTCCTCAAGCAGTGATTGGTCACCAACGCAAGGAAACCCTTTCAACGGCACGATACTCTCTTAGTTCTGTAACTGGTAGAAAATGACCGTTTCCATAACACTGTTAGTCACTGGTTAACAACAAGATAACCAAGCTACAACCCATCTTATTGGCTTACTTACATTAACTGCTTTCGTAGTATCCTCGTAGTCCGTAGTGTAGTAATATTTTCCATAGAAACCGTCCCTAATCACTTCTCCCTGCTTGTACGCTTCCTTATTGAGTTTCTTACACTGTTCAATAGCTTTAGGTCCAACATCCATGTCTGTTACGATGTCAACAACCTAATAAACTGTTTATATTAGACAATAGACCATTTCACGGTTTCCATCGCCATCTTGGCTTTGGCGGGGTAGTCGCGGCAAAAATTACAGCAATTTTTCCCAAAGTTGTTCAGTTTTTAACATGTTTCAACTCTTGTTACTCCGGCATTATACATCGGAGTTTGGCAAAAAGGTTATCTTTAAAAAGGTATTGATGATGTCCTTAAAAAGATATTGATGTGAAAGTTATATCTTCAGAACAAAAAGAATAGTTTACTGAAGGCTATAACTTTCGTAACCAAAATTTTAAACTCCATACAACTACTTAAGTTTGGATTCGAGGCTTTGTATGTAGTTTTCAAACTTTGAACACAAGCGTTTTAGTCTTGGCCTATTATTTTCGTTTTTAATATATAATTTCCATATCGATACCTAATAAAAGACATCTTTTTTGTCTAGGTCCGATGTGTAATAGCGGAGTTACAAAGGTTGAAAGTTGAACAATTTCCTATACATTTGCTGAAATTTTTGCCGCGATTCGGCCCCACAACCGAGATGGCGACAGACCCCCTGCAATGGTCTCTTGGTATTAAGATAACTGGGGGATCGCCGGCAAATTCATTGGAACGGTCATTATATTGGCCTATATTTTGGGCACCGTTTTAGCCCTCATTCGCGAACTTTTGGTTGCGTTTCATTGCATGACTACATGAACTGGTTTATATTACAGGATTTCATTCCATCCAACACAAAACAGAGTTAGAAACGTCAACTCCCGTGGCATAACAATGACAACTACTGACATGAAATGACAAAGACATGTACTGTTATTGGTAGTGTGACTGAAACAACGATAAAAGCAACGGAACAACGAGATCGACAAAAGCTGTAAAATACTTTTTCCACCTACCGTTTTCTTTGTTAACTGTTGAGCGTCCCTCAACAAATGAACGCTCTTATCCACCACTGCCACAGCAACCGCTGACCCCCGCGTTGCACTGACAATAAGCTGTGTGACGTCACCAGGTCTTTTCTGTCTGGAATCAAACCTTACTTTCACCTGTGAGTAGACATGTTGTAGTTAGCGTGATTACCGTTACATTTTTTTATGTTGTATTATATTTGGACAGGAAGAAAAATTATGGGGATGAAATCGAGTGAATCGTCTTGCATATAATTCCAACAGCTGTTTACAAACGTAATAAATTGGCACCCAACGGACCAAACAGTCTTCTTTATTTTCAAAAGAAAATACTCTTACATGGTTGAACCATCGGAATTCCTTTTTTTATGTCATACATCTAATAAACGTTTGAAATGAGACCACCTTGCTCCATCAAGACGACCTCTGGACAGTCACCTCTGCAAAAGAACGATTTACCTTGAGCCGTTTAGTAATCTGTGTCCCGGCCAGGGACTAAATTGAAACGCGACGTTCATAACTGCACAAATAACTGAAATTTTGCTTCATCGCCGCCTAAAACAGACCATCCATACCATTTCCTGTCGAAAGATTTAGATTGGCATCTGAATACTGCCAGTGTATAAACATTTCAGCTTGTAACTTAGTTATCTTGTCAGTATACTTCGGAGCATGCGCAAAGCCATGAGGGAGCCCTTTGAGGCAATTCGTGAACATTTCCAAACACTGTAGACTGCGAGCAGTCTCTTTCTGTTCCTCAGAATCAGTCGGGGAAACACGAAAATCGAGCGGCGAAGCAGCGAGCGAGTCGGCGAGAAACTGCTGGCCGACTATGTTCGGGCGTTGGTTGCATAAATTTCATTTTCTATTCAACCTCTTCCACAGGAGCACGTTCGAATTAACCGTAGTCATAATTCATATTTCCTGCAACACATCCCGCTGATGTGTAGCGTGGGCTCTATTTCCTCCGAAGATCTCTGGTGTTTATTCGAGTGGGCTTTTTCCGCCCTCGTCACATCATTTTCAGTAAAAAGCCGACGCTGCGAACTAATGGGATATTCTACAGAATCAAGAAAGGTAAAGGGAACGCTTACGACCTAAATCGACGAGGTTCAATCTAATGATTCAACGTGAACTCCTAATAGTTTGACCCCATTTAGCCCCTTTTAAACGATTTTAAGCGTTCAACAAGTTCTTAAAGTAGTATATAATCACAAAAGATTGGGGGCAAAAGAGGTTTTTGATCGATTTTTAGCGCAATAAAAAGCTCGATTTTCCACTTAGATGATCAGCCAAAGTTTTAGCCTACGTACTAAAATAACTCGAATTTGCCATGTACCTTTATCATTATTATCTATATCTATCAATCTGTTTTATTATTATCTATATCTGTCTATCTTTCTATCTATCTATCTATCTATCTATCTATCTATCTATCTATCTATCTATCTATCTATCTGTCTGATTGTCTGTCTATCTGCCTGTCTGTCTGTCTGTCTGTCTGTCTGTCTAAATTCTGTATATCTATCTGTAGATATAGATAGATAGATTTGGACATTAATATAAAGTATACATTAAGACGTTAAAATTGACATATGTAGGTAAAACTTCGTTAAATCTGCTACCTAGGTTTCACGCGTACACTTACGTGCTCATCGGGTTAATGGTTAAAAACTTAAGGGGGTCGGTCATCAGAGCAATAGTGTTAAAAGTGTTAAAAACTGAAGGAGTTATATAAATCAAAACTTGATGTACACAATCTTACAGTTGGCCTCTAACTACCTGTAACAGTGCTTGACTTGATTAGGATCGTTATTTGTAAATGAATTGGACTGGAAGGTTGGTGCTTTAACATGTTTTATTTGGCGACAATTTTGTTTTGAAAACTAAAGTACGTCTCAAGTGATTTTATGTGGATAATACATACGACGGCTTAATTGATCTGACTACTCAGTTAACGGCAGTGACTACCATTACTGTAGTTCGTAGTTACAATAGCATGGAATCTAGAATCGAAAATTCGTGAATAGTCAATTACATGTTATAGTTAACTAGTAGATATTTTGAAGCGTGGCGGCATGTAATAACTAACTCATATTTCTTTTGTTCAGTGTGCTGAGTTTTGGTTTCCACAATATGTAATAATTCTTTGTACATGTGATATGATACACAGATTACACCTCCTGACTGTATTTGAAAGAACTTTGACTGTGGCTACAACCCTCCATGCATTTGAGGTTATACCTAATATAGTCTGTATTTCTGCCTTTCAAATCCCATACACTTCTTTTAATTAAGAACATTGAGGCTGAGTTTGCCCGAAAAATAAAAACAAACTGAGGCTGAATCAAAAATTTATACAAGTGTACAATGTTGAACTGCAGTAGTCCTACAGTACTCAGCTCTCCGATAACGCACCCACGACATTCAAAAGTTGTTTGTCTTGCAAAAGGCACTTCAATTTTTTTGTGAAACAGTGCACAAAAGCATTTTAGGCGAGTTTAACCCCCTACGGAAAACATAACCGTTATGCCCAAACAATTACAATTTCCACAAAAATAAGAACACTGGGCCTGAACAAAATTTTACTGGTTTTTAATTTTAAAAAAAAAATAAACAAGTGTATACATCAGTCCCGTAGCGTGTTTGTGTTTTTTATTCCTAAGAGAAGCGATGTATATAATATTGTTCTGTTAAAAAAGTAAGCGTAAAACTGGATATTTTATAAATACAAAGTTGATAAAATTCCCAGTAGCTCTATAAATCTAGTTTCTTGGTCTGAACTACAAAATGTGATTAGGCTGAACGTTGAAAAATTAACCAATTTTATCTGTTTTTTCAAATTTTTATCATATATCTTAGCTAGTTCTGCATTAGCGTATTCTTGCTGTATAGATGGTTTTCACTCAATCCCAAGAGATTCAAAAGACAAAAGATACGGCGGCCATGTTGGAGTACAAAACAAAAGGTGTTATGAAAATTCTATTGTTAAATGTACACCAACATTGCCTCTGTGACGTCAGATGAAAACCATCTATAACACATAAATTTATAACTCTATTAACAATGACCGCGCACTACGGATTTCCCTGTTTCACTCTAAAGTCACTTCTATATTTGCACAAGTGCCAATACAAAAACTTTGAAACAAGGATAGAAAATAATGAGAGGCCGTTTACTAAGAATACCGATGAATTTGGTGAAATATATACCCGCTGCAACAGAATTTTTCAAAATAAATATTACAGTTACCATTAGTATTGCAGCAAAGCAAGGCAAAATCTGAATACACCATAATTTGGTGTTTAGAAAGGACTGCGATATTCTTTTTTTCGGTTCAGTATTATAACAAAATTGTTAATGAGAAAACTCTAGCTAGGGTTGGAAAATGGTTGAGTTACCGTGAAAACATAGGAGGGCTTCAAGTCAGCTCAAAGTCACTACATTGTAGCACAATACACTGAACTTCTTTTTGGTTTTCCTAACGTTTTAAACACAAAATTCTATCAGTGGTGGAAATTTCGTTAATTGTGTCCTGGAATCAGGAGGATCGGATTAAGACCCGGAAACGCTCAGAAAATGAGGTTGACCGCTGGCAAGTGAGTACAAGCATATATATAGTTGGTTCCGCATTGTTTCTTGACGTGTTCCTCGGGATATCAATACAGCAGATTGTAGAAGTTAGGAGTTTTAGTACTACAGTATATTGCCTGTCTCTATAAAAAGGATCGTTGTGTTAAGGCGGAATGAACTAATATAAATCAGAAAATAATTGAGGAAAGATTAAACGGCACTTCGTAATTCTAACTAGCACACTTCTTTGTCTCTTTTTCTCCGTAAAATGCTATTGTAAAGCCTCTGACGAAACGGGACGACTTTTCGATCAGTTAAAATTAGTGCGTTTAAGTCCAAAAATGCGATATCCGAAATCGAGGACAAATATTAGCCGGTACAGTCGCAAAAATGCCCGGCGCGGTGTGAATATCTTTGATCGTCAAAGTTTAAATTTGTACGCAAAGGCGTGGCTGCATGGACGCGTGGTGACTCAGCTAGGCTTTGCTTCCTCCACGCCATTCTGAATTTAGTCAAGTAGCGCTCCACGTATGGGCTGATGGTTAAGCCACTGAAAAAAGTTAAAATCAACCTTGTTCGTCAGTTCCGTGTGAACAGAGCGAAATATTTTAACGTTTCCGCGTGTGACTGGACAAAATGTCCGGTCAAATTTTTCATCCTGTCGAAAATTCATCTGGTAGCCTGAAAAATCATAAAATAGATCTTGCGCCATTAGGCAGTGTGCTAAATCGAAATACAGACCACTTTCAGTTTATAATTAGGCTTAAGTAAAATCAGCTCGTAAAATGGCCGGTTTATTCTGCCTACCGGTGGCACAGCTCGTAAAAATGACCTACGGTATGTCCTGTTCACAACTCTGCATCAACATTGATATTCTTCTGACGTTAATGTGCTTCTTAAAATGTTAACTTACTAGCACTATTTTAATGTACTTGGATAAGTTCGGTACTTAGTGTATGTGACTCTGATAGAACGATTGGTAAAGAATGAACTACAATAGGAAGGAATATCGAATCCAGTTTCAGATTTAGTGGTTGCGATTACACTATAATAAAAACAAACCACAACACAAAATCTGAGGAATGGAATAATACCTTCCCCCGGACTGATTAGTTAGTTAAACAGCTTGGCCGTTTAAAGGTTAAGTTAAGCTACGATTGTAATATAGTTTTTAACAGTTTATATTTATGTAAATATTAGCTATCGTAGTAGATCGGTAAGGTTCTAAGCATGGTAAAACAGATTCCACTCTTTTAAGTTGACGTATCAGTTCGCGTGTACCAAGTGGAATTTTCTTGATCTACTTTGATATCCTGAGTACTGTCAATGTCAAAGTTGTGATTGCAAAGCTCAAGATCCGATGCTTTGAATCCTGTAGTCATGTGGCTAGATGAAAAACTCGATCGCCTAAAAAACAATAATTGATTCGCTATATTGTTTAATTAAATAAACTGAGTATCGTACATTAGATGGGACGATGGTACAAACACAAACGCGAGCACCATCACGAACACAATTACAATCACAATCACAAACACAATCACGGACACAAACATAAACACAGACACAGACACAGACACAACGCAAATATAGACACAAACACAAACACAAACACAAACACGAACACAATCACAAACGCAAACACAAACGCAGATCCAAACACAATCATTACCAAACACAAACGCAGACACAAACGCAAACGCAAACGCAAACGCAAACGCAAACACAGCAAAAGACCCAAACACGAACACAGTAGCAAACTCAGACAAAAACGCAAACACAAAACGTAAACACAAACGCAGACCTAAACACAAGCATAAACACAGATCCAAACACAAACGCAGACCCAAACACAAGCATAAACGCAGATCCAAACACAAACGCAGACACAAACGCAAACACAAAACGCAAACACAAACGCAGACACAAAACGCAAACATAAACGCAGATCCAAACAACAACAACAACAACAATCTTTTATTAAACTAATTATATAAATTATATAAATTTATAGTAACAATGTACTACAAACACAGACACAAACGCAAACATAAACGCAGATCCAAACACAAACGCAGACACAAACGCAAACACAAACGCAAACACAAAACGCAAACACAAACACAAACGCAGACCCAAACACGAACATAAACGCAGATCCAAACACAGACGCAGACACAAACGCAAACATAAACGCAGATCCAAACACAAACGCAAACTTAAACGCAGATCCAAACACAAACACAAACATAAACGCAGATCCAAACACAAACACAAACATAAACGCAGAACCAAACACAAACACAAACATAAACGCAGATCCAAACACAAAAGCAGACCAAAACATAAACACAAACACAAACGCAGACGCAAACACAAACACAAACATAAACGCAGATCCAAACACAAACACAAACATAAACGCAGATCCAAACACAAACGCAGACACAAACGCAAACACAAAACGCAAACACAATCGCAGACACAAACGCAGACCCAAACACGAACATAAACGCAGATCCAAACACAAACACAAACACAAACATAAACGCAGACCCAAACACAAACCCAAACATAAACGCAGATCCAAACACAAACGCAGACACAAACGCAAACGCAAACACAGAAAAAGACCCAAACACGAACACAATCACAAACTCAGACACAAACACAAACACAAAACGCAAACACAAAACCTTTTAAAGACACAAAACCTTTTAAACTGAACAGGAACACGAAGATGAATACGATCACGGACATTAACAGAAATGCAAACACAAGCAAAGAAGGAAAGCAGGATGAGGACGGGTGTGGGAAAGTAAAACAACAATGACAAAAGCAAGGACGCGAAAGGGCAAACAACAAGGACAAAAACAGGACAAAGAAAAGGATAGGAGGAAGGAAATTGACAAAGACAAACACGAGGACAACTTTAGACAAGGAAAAAGTCAGTGATAGGGACTAGTAAAGGACACTCGTAAACACGACAGAAAGGATAAGGACAAGGACAAGGACAAGGGCAAGGACAGAACATGGCTAAGGTCATTGTTATAGACAAGGAAGCAAAGCTAAGTGCAAGGACAGGTCGACAAAGACAATGAAAAGGACAAAACCTAAGGGCAAGTACAATGACAAGACGTCGAAGGCAAAGGCTAAGGCGAGGGCGAAGACGGAAGCAAAAATGAGCAAGTGTTCAAATGCGAGTGTGTATACAAACACAGATAACTATACAATTAACTAAATATTTACTTTGTAGCTGGACCAATGCTGCGGCGCATTCTCCTTCTGAATGTAAAGCACAACACGTCCCTGAGAACCTGGCGGTATTGCCTTCGTGTGAGAACGTAAACGACTGGATCAATCACGAAGTTCAGCAGCAGCATGTGGAACACTTGGATGTCAATACTCTTATGCCGCCAGCCGAACGATACGTTACCAATCATGCACACCTGTAAAAAGTAACGAACTAGCTTATTGGTCTCAAGTGCGGTTCACACTAGCCTCCTCGGCAGGCAACTCTAAAGTGAAAAAATGATGAAGCAGATAGGGTAAATGATGGCTATTGTAGGCTAATGTATGGTTAATTAGGGTGAAGGAAGGGACGAGCGGAAAGGCCGCAAGTCGGGGACTGAGGTGAGGAAAAAAGGGAGGGAGTTTCTCTTCTTTTCCTTTCCCCATCCCTCCTCCCATGCTTTCCTCTTTTTGCGCCTCAATCTCCTTCACCCGCATTAGCCATACATTAGCCTACAATAGCCATCATTCACCCTATCTGCTTCATCATATTTCCACTTTATAACTTGATAAGCATAAGCATATAAAAATAAAAATATTAAGCATGAGCATAAACATCGACATAAGATTAAGCATAAGCAAAAGCACCAGAATAAACTTAAACACAAGAATAAACATATGCGTAAGAATGACATAAACAAAAGCAAAAGCATAAAATAAGAATAGTGAGCTTAAATCTAAGCATAAATATAAGCACAAGATTAAGCATTAGTGTAAGAAACTGAAACACAAGCATAAAAAACCATAAACACAAGCACAATCACAAACATAAGCATAAACATTAAAATAAGTATAGGCAAAAGTAAAATTTAGAGGCAAAGCATAACGAGCTGATGGATTTTCCGATCCCAAAGAAACTCATCCTTAGACTCTTTGTGAAAGAGCTTTTTGTGTCGCAGCTGCATGCTAAGATTTGAAAATAATCTAACTTTTCATGTTCAATTGCAAACTTCGGAAGGTTTGTCCGTTTTCAAATCAAGAGTGAAAACATATCAATTAGCAACTAAGACCCCGTCCATACGTATCCGTTTTCGTTTGAAGGGAAACGTTTTTTCCTCCGTTTTCAAAAAAGCGCGATCACACGTAGCATCCTCGTATCGTTTTAGTCCGTCCTTACATAAACGATGGATTGTTTTGAAAACGCTAACATTCCGACTGCACATGCTCGATACTACTATAAGCCCGCGAACAATAAATTGGAGTCATTTTTAATTTTGTTTTGGCATTGTTTTTTGTCTTGTTGTGTTGTCGTTTTTCCAAAACGCAAGCAGCTGATTAAAATTGGGTCAAAAACAGAGTAAATCTAAAGGAAAAAGCAAAAGCGATTTTTATCTGGACAGACGACAAAGTTAAAGATTTGGCAGAGCTTAATTTGTCTTAAAACTCCAGTTTAAAGGTCAAACTGATGAAAATCGCTCTTCCTCAATAATTGGAACAGTACTACAACTTATGTATATATAGCTGGCTGTAACTGCTAGGCGACTAAATGGATTACATTTACTGCTTCAATTAAATGTCTCGTTGCTTTGATAGTTACAGCTTCCTCAGAACTATTTATCATTTGAATTTGATGTCATTTGTTTTTGTCTCTTTTAACTTTGCATGACCTCTAGATCAGTATGGTCAGCATAGTTTCTTCTGCTTTCTTACATGAATGTAAGTAAAACATTTTAAAATTATATTCAATCAGAAAATGCGACTTGCATAGGAAAGATTAAACATACAATAAATATATGTGTCGTGATCGTGTTTATGAAAGCGTTCCCACAGCAAATGAAAGTGATTCAAATATAATGAAAGAGTCTACTAGAAAATTTAAAGTGTGAGGTGCTAATACAAAACTAAAAATTGTTCAATACAAAGCTGGTGTGGTAATTTAGGAAAACAGTTTCAAAAAGCCTCCTACAGCGGATCATAAAGTTAATGGGTTTAGTAGTGTAGTGGCTAAGAACTATTAAATAAACTGAAATGTAAAAAGGGTCATTTGTATAAGTTAAAGCATCATTAAGAGTTTTATGTTCGTCAGGATAATATAATATTCAAATTATAAATTTGCTGAATGCGGCTTTGTTATTCAGATCAAACAGGATTTTTCAGTTATGATATTTTACTTTTTGCAATAAGAAAACAAAACTATTACCGTTTCTTAAAAATACAAAACCAGACTTTATCTTTGCAATGTCTTGTGTTTAGGACAAGCACCCCATTTTACAAAAGCGTCTGTTTATTGGGCTCATTTCTTTTAGAAAACAGCCTTAAATGTTCTCAAAAGTTTTCTTAGTATTGTAATTGTGTCTGGTTAAAACTGGCTAGAGGATTTACCTTTCAACCTCCTGTTTACCAAAGGGCAGTGCGTTCAGCGGATTGAATTCCTTGTTCCATTTTCTAAATACATACAAATAAAGGGTCCTTCCCTACTCTCAGCCTAGTACGTGTTCTTATTTATTAAACTTGTTTAGAAAGCAAATCATCATCCTAGAAAACTGTCCGTCAATACTTTCTTTTTCGCGTGCCACCGACCTCGCTCATTCGACTTGACAGTTCTATGATAGAAATGTTTTGGCGTTTCCTCTTACATTTTGGAAATCCTCGGTCTGCTCTTCGCTGTTATGAAAAGTTTTTTTTTCTTTTTATTAAAATATTAAAAAGACAAGTAGTTGTTTATGGATTTGCTTCCAACTATATAGTGAGCGAAATTAGAGAACTGAAGTGATAAAGTATTTTAATACTGAAACTTTTCTATCGTTACCTACCATGAATGGACACCAGCCGACTGCGAACACGGTCGAAAGCAGTATCATCATCTTAGAAAACTGTCCTTCATTTTTTTCTTTTTCGCGTGCTACCAACTTCATTCGACTTGACAGTCCTATGATAGAAATCTTTTGGCGTTTCCTCTTATAAAGCACAACTACCACGTTGGCATTACATAGCAGAGCCCCGATAAGGAGAAATCCCCCAAGAACTGCATAGAAGTTGCACATCACGATTCCAGCCGTGTCTTTGGCGTACCAGTTAATAGTACAAAATGTACCGCACAGACTTAGAATAAACCCCTCTCGCATAAGCAGTGGTGGCATTGCAAAAACAAAGGTTAGAATAGTGACAAACAATATTACGTTTCGGCTTCGTTGAACTGTCATAACTCGGCGATGGTAAAACGGCTTCTTCACAGCAATACAACGATCGATAGCCATACACATTGCCAAAGAACCAGAGTAAAGCGAGAAGAAAAGCAAGGCAAAACCATGAAAGTAACAAAATGGTCGACCACCGCGCCACTGACCTGTTATATAAACCAACCATGAAGGAAATCCACAGCACAACACACCCGCAAAGTCCAAGCACGACAAAACAAGGACAAACATGTTTGGACTTAGTGGCTGTAGTTTTAGCAACCAAGCAGCCGCTAAAATTGCCGCGAAGTTTGAGAACAAGCTTGGCACAGAGATTATAGATAGAACAATGCCATGAGCGACCGATATTTCAGTTTTTTTGTTGTTCGAGAAGAAAGTCCCATTCTTTGCGTATCCCTCCATGATAAGTAAGTTTGTGTTTTCTGATATGTTTGCAGCCATTTCGAGTTGATTAACCCGCAAACTGCCAGGAATCCGTCTGTTCACTAGAGCAGATGGACAACAAATTTGCGAGGCACTAATTTACATATTAAATTCCGTTTTTTTCTTATCATTGATCTGAATGTCCAATAGTCATTTGACATTTAAAACGCCAGATTGTACAGTTGACTTTATGCAGACAGGACATTTTAGTGCGGAAATTTAACACACTGCTAATGGAAAAGCAATTACAACAATTATCAGGTCAGGGCCGTAGATTACTATTGGTTTCCAGTTTAAGAGTGTTAAATTTAAGATCCAGTTTCTTCATACTAAACAGTTTGAAGTTCCGATGTTCAATGACGTCGTGGGGATATGGTCAGTTCCGTTTCTAAGGATCGATTTGCAAATGCTGTTTTTTCTGCCTACGTTGACCAATCTTAGTTCTTCCTGGTTATAAATAACTTGAAAGGAAGAACTTTAATTTACCTTTACCCTGCTGTGACTTCAATCACGCTCCTCTTTTCTTGTAATGAATATTTGTAATGTTTTTTATACAATTCCGCTTTGACAAAATGCAGACTGTTATTCGTTTTATGGGTGACGCATGCATTCGTTTGTTGAAAACGGCCATATATTACTGTGCTAGCGGTTAAAGTTTTGGCAGTTGTAAATTTGATATCAATCAAACAAAGAAAATAGTCAAACTGATACATCAAATAAAACAATATTTTTATTCATAAATTTATCTATTCATGTTCATTAAATGTCATTAGTGTTTATAGTTGTAACTTTCCTTCTATACTGCATTCATCTTTGCGAAAAACTGCGCAATAAATACGCAAATGTATATTTATTATTCCCAGATATTATTCTATTGACTCAGAAATATTGCTTTCCAGTTTTTCTGTTCCACGCAGCGAAACTGTACGTATTTTGTACTCGTAAACAGACGTTGAGCAGCCTTCTTCTCCTTCAAGTTTTCCAACTGAGATTCAATCGGGAACATTCTGCTTATTAAGCAATATTTTTAAAAGAAATGACGCATAATATTATCATATGCCGGAATAGTAAAAACATTTTCTTCTAACATTTTAAAGATGCGTATCGCGTAAGTTTCTGAAGTTCACCGATAACCTCTACTTTAAGCGAAAAAGTACTCTAATGTTATTACTAATAACAAACTACGTGTGTGTGCGTGTTTGTAAGTGCGTAATTTTTTCAAACCCCTGGAAGCCAAAAGGCGAAACTAGTTGGCAAAATAAAAAAATGAAGAAGCTGTTGTTACACAAGCGCGTCCATTGTGATTCCGGTTCCACAAGCCTTAGGGAAGTACAACCACTTTGGTAAGGCAAGGCTTAAGCGCTCTAGACACTTCCTGTGGTGCATGGGGTCGTGCAAAATATATGAGCAGGGGTCAGAGTGAGACGTTTCTCGAAACTACTGGCTGTTATCAAACAGAATTGCTATTTTTTTCTAGCATATGAATTAATTTACAGTTGATAGGTTTTGCTTGGACTTAGATTCACTAAAAGGTTTAGGGATATATTTCATTTTAACCACGCGCTTGAAGCCAATAAAGGGAGTTCATTTGAAGGGGATTTACAACAAACTCATCTTCTACGTATTGAGAACAGAAAACCTTCACTTCTACTGTTTAAACAAGCTAAACAATATTTGTTTAGCACAACCATTAATTCAAATATGGAAAACACTATATTTGATGTTTTTTATTTGATTATTTTTTTTAGGTTTCTTTACCATTTAAATATAAAATTAAACTAGAAGCCATAGGTTAAG